>JAQGAZ010000756.1:0-46876 GCA_034692225.1 Polydesmus complanatus
CCGGACGTGTGAGAAGCTACCTAGTTTTCGGAATGTAGAAATTATTACGTACGTGAAAGGTAGATTTCCGGAATGTAGAAATTATTTCGCCTACTGTATTTTTATTAAGAGTCATCTCGCTGCTTCCGTATTTTTTGCCTCGTACATCAGAAGGTGGCGCTGGTATCGCCAATAAGTTTTTCCTCGTTAAATAAAACGTGGCGATAGTATCGCCAATGAATTTTCCCCATAGACTCTCACTTAGGAAGAATTTCTTAGCGAGATCGAGTCTATGGCACGTTGATTGGGTCAGGTTAAATTATGGAATAATTATGAATTAAAAGTATCATTAAATTACATTCTAACTGCTCACAATAAATTAAAATTGCATTATCTTTCAGCTGATACTTTAATTTATTCGTTTTCACGCGTAATTTAACTTTTAATGAAAAATCAGCCCGCATAAAAGTATGAAAAACTGGTATTTTTCATTATTTTAAGTATAAAAATTAATATAATTTGCATTATTATAGCTTTCTGAGCATTATTCAGTAGTCATTTAAAAAAATTAAGTTTTAGCATTATTTTTGATGTTTTGTGTCTACGTGTATATGAATAGGGAATACCAAATCACTTCGTTTTTTCAACAAACATAAATTTTTTCTCTTATTTGCTGAAATATGTTTAAAAAATAGCTGAAAAATGTTAAAAAAGCTATGTTATGGCAAATTATGTTAATTTGGATGCTTAAAATAATTAAAAACGTAAATAATTACGAAATTAATGAGAAAAAAACAGCAGGAAAGCAGGATGTGACGTGGGACAACTGTCTACCGCGCAATGTGCGCATGCGCTACTTGCGCTACATTCCTATTTTTAGCGTGAGGGGTCATTCTGATGCTTAGGGGGTTTGAGGGGCAAATATCTGAACGGTAAAAATTTAATACGAATACCTGTACAGTGTACATGTAATTTATTATTATTGCAGTTTATTTTCGTCAGCTACCACTATTATAATATTGCTATTATTAACTCTGGAAATAATTACACATAAAGGATTAAATTAATTCGCGGTGTGTGCGGTGTCAAATTACAGCGGCGACTGCGATAGGTGATTGCGCAAAAAAGTCCGAGCGTCGACGGTGGATAACGAAAATGGCGGTGATTCAGTGCATCGGTAGCGCCATCTTCTTTCTCGTGATCGATGTTGGGGACGGCGATTACGTCGCCGCTGCCGACCTTCCACCTACCATCAGCGGCAAGTCAACAGCGAACTATTCTACGTCCGAGCAGTAAAAATAATCATACTTTTAATTGAATTTTTTTTAGGATAAAATATTGAACGCACAAAAATGTGCATGGCAAAGGTTTGGGTGGATTTTTCTGAGGTTACCATATAAGAAATAATAATTATTTTGAAGGATATTGTTTTTTTAAGGAAGGGAAGATGTTGAAGACGTTACGGTTGGTAGGTAGACATGTTGGACGCTTTCTTCATCAAATCTCATCTCTCGTTCTGCACTCGTATTCACGATACACATGACAATCATTCTACTTTTCTACGCGTAACTATTATTAACGAATCCGTCAGCTGTTATCGAAGTTGTTTTGAATGTTGGAAAGTGTTTTAATTAACCATTTCTTAATCCTATATTAAGCTTATTTTGATCTCAAATCCATTCTCTAAAAATGTCATTATGAATAATTTTACAGCTATGGTAGATTATACCCTAATAAGGATTATGTTTTAATAACAAATTTTAAAATTTAGCCTTGACTATTTGTATATAAATGTTGAAAAAAAAATTTAAAAACATTAAACTTGTCAATTTCATTTTAAAAATGTTAGCTCAATTAAGTTTCAAGCTCCTATTTCTAATACAGGTTATACATTTAGTAACGGGCTTTTGGCATCACAAATTGATCAAAACATTTATCCTGAGATCAACTTTCGTATTGGATCGAGAAACGCCACGCCATTTGCCGAACACGCCAGTGAATCCACTGGGAGCTGGACAAACTGGGTAATCGCCACCGATTTCATCGATATAGACCAGAGACCAAAGGGTATCCTATATTCTATTTAAGTCTATCACGAGTAACAAAAAGTGTGGTAAATATGTGTAATATACAGTGTAATGTAGTCTACTCGCTGGGTTTCATTACCCATAGGCTCCATAGCACATTCATTTTCACAGTGATCTTGTCGTGCCTTACGCTATTTTTCAGAAGCACATCTTCCGTTTGGAACTAGGGATTGCTTTACAAATATCATTATACGAAATACAATTTTAATGTACGGTATTTACCATAACATATAAACTTATATCATCGATTCTACATGTAGGCTACATAAAACCGAAATAGACACACATGTATTAGACTACGGTAGGCTATTATATGACTAATAATGGTAAATAATGTTACCGATGTATCAAATTTTTCAGAATAGTATTGCATATACAGTATTATATCATATTTCTCAAAATGATTGAAATGTCATTCATTTACATTTCCAAACTGACCATAAACATTCGTTTCGTTTTATTTATTGTTATTCACGATGTTGACGTTTTCCGATTCCATGGCTCCTATTAATATTTTACTTTTATTCTTCGGCTTGAATGTGGAAAAATCGTCACACAAGTTAATTATCATACCCCTAAAAATATACCGCACCTGTAATATGCTACTTATGGCCAACGTTTCATTCAATGTCATGTATTATCGTTCGGGTCAAGAAGAAGTTTTGAATATAATGCTCAATGTATGTATAATAATGCTCGCCGCAGAAAGTATTGCAACCGGATTGATGATGGAATGGAACCTACCAAAAATTCAAAATTTGATGCTGACCACAACAAAATTAATTAAGAAATTGAATGGAAGAGAGTTGCTTCTTAAAAAGCTTAATTTTTTTACCAAGTGTTGGCTTTTCTTTCCGTTTTACAATGCTTTACTTTTTTACGTCAACACTGCAGAAGTCCATTATCATTTTCTCACTGGCCAAAATACCGTCAAATTTGATATGCATCGTCAAAACGGTTCTACTGAAATTGGTCACTTTTTGAAAGAATTGGGTTTGGCAATAGCGGTACCAAACAGTTATTTTTGGATGGGAACGGTTGAAATATTTTTAAACTCGTATATGTATACGTTGCTCCTTATTTTTCAACTTATTTCCAAAGTGAAAGACCGAAAACAGTTTGTTTCGTTTCATCGACAAGCATGTCAATTAGTAGTGACGTGCGATAAACTTTTTCGGCACCTTTTTCTTATAATCATAACTTTAGAAATGTTTCTAGCATTGCATCACGGCGTCACCTTTTTAGTATTTAATTTGGAAAGCGGATTATTAATTATGTCCACGCTTGTCTTTACAATTTCTGCCAAAATAGTGGCCGCAACAAAAGTCAATAAAATGGTGACTTGTTTTATTCCTATTCTATGAAATAATTTAAACTTTCTAATTTTTTTAAATTTTATTTTGAAGATTTTGTTTACTTGCTACGGTATTTTTAATAAAACAAAATCAAATGGCATATTTAATAGTTATACTGTACATGTAATTAAATCTAATACCGTACAGTAATATTATTACCTATCTTAAAAATGAAATAAATTTTTCTTTTCAAATTTATTTCTTATTTAATGCATTTTTTTAATTTTTGAAATATTTAAATTTTTTTTACAATTTTAATTTCAGGTTTTGCAAAGTCTCTGTCCCAATCTTACAGGCAGTTCTACAATAAAATCTAAGGTAGCCTAATTTTTATTATTTTTGATTAATATATAGGCCTACCGCTAGTTATTTTTGTTTGTTCAAACTATAGATATCTACTAAATTTGAATTGTATGAAATGTACATCAAATCCAGCAAGCCCTTCTTAACAATTGGCAATATTGTACCTTTCACAGCAGCTGCGGTCATCAGAGTAAGTTATAAGAATTAAGTTTATTATCGATTGTGAATTCGTGTTTATAATTTTTTAAAAATAAATTAGATCATTGGTATCCTTCTTACTTATTTGGTTTATTTATACCGAAAAGAAGAAAAATTATAATAAAAGGAAAATAAAGTTATTGTGTAATTATTATAGAAAATGTAACACTTTATGAGTAATTAAAAAAAATCACCAAATACTGTATACAGGAAACCTTCGCTTTTACGAAATACTTTACGGTAAAACTGACCAATGGTAACCACCCATTTGTGCTAAAATAAAAAGGCTCAAAATATTACGTGACTAAAATTATATTTTATTTTTAAATTAACAGAAAATTGTTTCTATAAGTTTTGAGTTTTGACAAGCCGCGTATTATTGTTGCAAGTTTTTGATAACTTAAAAGAACCAGGGTCGGAATTCTAACGAGAAGGGGGGGGGGGGGGGGCACATGCAGTCCGCGGTGAAACTTGTTAAGCATAAAAAAGTAAAATGTCGCGTGTGCTGTACCCACAGTTACACGTAGGCTACAGTACTGGTATAATAATTCGAGATTTGATGAAGAAGGCGTTCAACATGTCTACCTCTTCAACTTTTTCGATCCAATACGCAGACCAATTGGAAAAAATACTACTGTATTCATTTTACAATATTGTTCAAATAAAATGATTGAGAATATTGTAGCCTACATATTATAATAGGCTACAATTTTTTTTTTAAATTAATCGCCTTTGGCAGATTGGTTCGGGGGGTTTTTTTTTTTAAATCGGTTTCGTTGTCCAACAGATTAATTTGTGACTTAAATAATATTATTATAGAAGCTATTCCGTACATAACATTATGTCAAAATTTTAAAAACATAAGCGCTCGATATAATAATATGTTTTTGAAAAATATTTTCAAAATAAGCTAAGAGTAAATGTTTCTCAAAAATTGCCCTCAAAAATGGCAAAATATTATTTTGCTTAGTAAATAAAATAATATTGTTCTAAACTCGTATTTAACTCAAAACATCTATAAAAAATAACGATTTTTTTTTTCATTAATAATAAGCATACCATACATGCATGAGCAATAATATACTTATTTTAAAAAAATGTTTCATTCTCAATTGAAATTGAAATCTACCTTATAATAATAATTTTTATTTAAAGTTATTTGCTATTTTTTTTAATATTGATGTATCAATAACGCATTCAAAAAATCAATAAAATTGTAATATTACAATATTGTATTTGATTATTGAGTTTTGCATAGCATTTAAATATTTTGAAAGGCAATTATTAACTCATATGTCTTTTAAAGTCGAAACAATGGAAACTCTTTTGAATTCATCCGCTCCTCTTCTTTTACTTTTTCGTGTGTTTGGCTTGAATATAATGCCAAGTGGGAAAGCAAAAATCGCAACTAAAATAATGATTTTTATTTTTCGTGTGATACATTACAGTATGTTGGTATTATTGTGCCTTCATTTGAGAATCATCTACAAAATAATTCAAGGGAATGTTACAAACGCCATGTTTGGAATTTCGTCGATAGCATTTATCTTTCAAAATATAAGCACTCGACTCATTTTCGGAATAATATCCAACGATTTCAAAAATTTAATTATCGAAACGCAAAATGTTCTGAAAAAATTCGGAGGCGATGAACAGATTTTTCTCAGAAAATTACGATTGTTGATCAAATTTCTATTTTGGTATCCGTTTTACAACTCAATTTTATTTTTGATCCATTATTTGGAATCCGGGCCAAAAACCAAAGAATATAGTGCTAAAAAATACGACCCATCCAGACTTAGTCCATTTTATTTATACGTGACTTTCGTGAACTTTTTATTCTCTTATCCATTCGGATACTTTTATCTTGGGGCAGTAGAGGTATTGTTGACCACACAAATGTTTACTTTGCGCAACATAATGCAATTTGTTGAGAAGCTGATAACAATTCAGAAAGATACAATCGCCACTGATTTACAAAAAGTTCGCAACTTTATTGCAATTCATCGCCAGGTTTGCAGATTGATCGCAATGTCTAACAACATGTTTTCCAATTTATTTCTACTTTGGATCATCCTCCAAATTATATTAATGCAGTTTCATGCTACTTATTATACCGAATTTAACGTTTACACAAGCCTTGTAAATTTATTTTCAATTTTAATCATGTTAATTTTTAAAATAATTACTGCTGCTTTAGTAAACCGAAAAGTAAGGGTGTATGAATGTACATTTTATGTATTTTGAAACTTTATTAGTATTATATTTTGAATTATTAGGTGATTCAAAGTCTTAGTCAACTCAAAGCATCAATCTGTCGAGGAACAAATTCAAAATATGTAATATTAACTTTTAAAAAATATTTTTAAAAAAAAACATTCTTCTAAATTATAGTATTATAATTAATTTTTTTTTTGACAATACAGTACCGGTAATGCATTATTAAAACTTAATTTAATTAAATTTGTAGATTTTGATAAAAGTGGAGTTGTATATATTGCACGTACAGATTTCTAAACCTGCATTAAGCATTGGCGGATTAACACCATTTACCACAACAGGCCTTATTAAAGTACGCTTATTACGTTTTATTACTGCATTAAAAGCTTGAAATACATAGCTTTTTAAATGCCCTATCCTCCCGATAAATTACTGTAGTTATAGAAAAAAGAAAATAATTTCCAACTTGTTTTTAAAATCAGTAACACAATTACCTCTATAACCGTTAAACTTATGTAGGCTACTGCAACATTTTCATTGTCGTAATAATCACAAAGTTCTAATAATTTTATTTATTTTCAGATCTTATCTTTTATTTTGACTTATCTACTAGTCCTTAATGGTGACGACTACCGAGACTAAATTATTATTATTATAATTTGTTTAAAGCCGAATTTACATAAGGTATCACTACATAACTTGTGAATCTATTCGTTTAAACCCCCTTACAAATTACGACAAAAGTTATAACAATATTATTCCCCATTACTTGTCGTTATATCAAATTCGACGATCGATCTTCTGTTATTTTAATGCGTGTCAGTGTCTACTAGTAAAATGCAATGCACTTCTCTGTAAATTATAGTTAAACGTTGTTGCTGATAAACAAAAATTATTGTATTAATGTCACAAAAATAATTATCTAGCCTAATCGTTAAAAAAACTATGCAAAAAAAAATGTTTTGATCTGTTGCTTATACTAAGAACCTTCATTTATTACTGTATTAACATTGCTTTTAATGCAAAATTCGATAATATATTATAAGATTTAATAATTTTGAATGTTGTTTGCGGGTGAGAAAATGGCAGATTGCTTGGACACCCGATGTCCTTGTATGGACTGATTTGAGAAATACTGATTATTGTTTTCACTGACTTTTGAACTTTTGCTCCACGTAATAATTATTCACTCCAAATGCATTAACTTAGTCATTTTCGATGAAATATTCGTTTAAAACCTAATTACATCTTACTCTTTAAAATTTTTTAAAACACTTCCACTAATTTACTAGATGGGTATTAAACAGGTTCTTTGATTTAATTTTACGTCAAAATTTTTAATGTATTATTTTGGTGTTCCTGAATATACCTACCGACATTGAAATGCATTGTATGAGGTTATTTAAGTGTTTAAGTGTACAATGTACACTATTTAGGCTAATACACGCTATAGAAACTCACATTTGTATTTAATTGCTCATCAACAAATACAATTAAGCATCGTTATTAATATTATAACCTACCACTATTTAATAAAATTAAAACTATTGTTCAATTAATTGGTTTAGTTAATTTATTAACATCAAATACATCGATAATCGCCATTGAAAAACGCATTAGGCCTACATGTAAGCACTTTGGGAATTGGGGTCCCTGAGACCTATAATTATTGTAACAATATTAGTGTTGTTATCCTTAATTTTGAAGATTATTTTTTAACTATTATGAGCTTATCAGTTGCTATTAAAACAATATTAATGTTGTTCTTTTTGCAATAGAACTCATTATCATTTATTGTTTACTAAATAAAATAATATTGTACTCATATTTAACTCAAAAAAAAAAAAAAAAAAATTAGTAAAAAACAACCATTGTTGTAGGCCTATTGCACTTTTTGGTCCGCGATTTTATACACTAATGACCATACTATACTATTTGAATGAGAAATAAATGATCTACACAGTACATAATATTATTTTTTTTAAAAAAAAGTTTCATTCTCATTTGAAATTGAAATCTATCTTAAAATAATTTTTAGTTAAAAGTTATTTGCTACGTTTTTCATATTGATGTATCAATAACGCATTTTAAAATCAATAAAATTGTAATATTATTAAAATATTATTGGTATATTGTAGGCCTACTTGAATATTGAGTTTTGCATAGCATTTAAATATTTCGAAGGGCAATTATTAACTCATATGTCTTTTAAAGTCGAAACAATGGAAACTCTTTTGAATTCATCCGCTCCTCTTCTTTTACTGTTTCGTGTGTTTGGCTTGCATATAGCTCCAAATGTTTCTCCAAACGAGAAAATAAAAATATCGACTAGAATAACAATTTTTATTTTTCGTTTGATGCATTATAGTATGTTGGTACTATTGTGCCTTCATTTGCGAATCATTCATCTACTAATTCAAGGAAATGTTACAAACGCCATGTTAGGACTTTCTTCGATAGCATTTATCGTTCTAAATGTAAGCACTCGACTCATTTTCGGAATAAAATTCAACGATTTCAAAAAATTGATCGACGAAACACAAAATGTTTTGAAAAAATTCGGAGGCGATGAACAGGTTTTTCTGAGAAAATTACGACTGTTGATCAAATTTCTATTTTGGTATCCGTTTTACAATACGGTCTTATTTTTAATCAATTTCGTAGAATCCGGACCAAAGACCCAAGAATATACTGATAAAAAATACGACATAACTAAATTTAGTTCATTTTATCAATTCGTGACTTTCGTGAACTTTTTATTCTCTTATCCATTTGGATACTTTTGGCTTGGGGCATTAGATGTATTGTTGACTACTCAAATGTTCACATTGCGTAACATAACGCAATTCGTTGAGAACCTGATAACAATTCAAAAAGATACAATCGCCAATGATTTACAAAAAGTTCGCAACTTTATTGCAATTCATCGTCAGGTTTGCAAATTGGTGGAAATGTGTAACGACATGTTTTCCAATTTATTTTTACTTTTGATCATCTACCAAATTACACTAATGCAGTTTCATGCTACTTATTTTACCGAATTTACCGTCTACACAAGCATTATAAACCTATGGTCAATTTTGATCATGTTGACTTTTAAAATAATTACTGCTGCTTTAGTAAACCGAAAAGTAAGTTTTTATTAATGTAACTTATATTAATTTTTTTTCCTACAGTATTCTGTTTAATTTTTTAAAATTACAATTTTAATTACAAGGTGATTCACAGCCTTAATCAGCTTAAAGCATCACTCTGTCGAGGCACAAACTCAAAATTTGTAATTTATATTCTACTAAAAAAAATTAATTATTTATTCAAAAATATGTTAATTTAATTGAAATGAATTTATAGATATTGATAAAAGTGGAGTTGTATATATTGCACGTACAGATTTCTAAACCTGCATTAAGCATTGGCGGATTAACACCATTTACTACAACAGGCCTAATTAAAGTACTCTTATTACATTTTAATACTGCATTAAAGAGAATTTAAAGAGTTAAAATACGCAATACAGTAGTTTAAAAGCTTTATTTTTTGTTGTAAGAGTAAAAAAAAAAAATTCCCGATAATTATTACCGCTATTTAAGTCAACATTTTAATTGCTGTAATAACCACAACGTATCAATAATTTTATTTATTTTCAGATATTATCTTTTATTTTGACTTATCTACTAGTTCTTAATGGCAAAGACTACCGAGACTAGACGAGAGTCACATGTTCTGAGCTCTATAAAATTCAAATTAAATTATTAAATTACGAAAGATCATATCAAGTAAGTTGTGCTACTACTCGTCTATCATATTTTTAAAAATTACTACAAAAATTAATAATATTGTTCTTCATTATTAATTGTTACAGGGCGGTACGTATAAAATTGAACGATCGATCGATCTTCTCTTAGTTTGTTGTGCGTTACTGTCCACAAGTAAAATGAAATATACTGTACTTCTCCGTAAATGATATTTAAACGTTATTGATGATGTAAAAAAAACGCATTGTATCAATGTCACAAAATTATAATCGTTAAAAAAAATGCAAAAATAAAAAAAAAATTTTTCAAAAAAAGAAGCTAAATTTTTGCTAGACTAATTTAATAAAAACTAGTCAAAATGAGCCAAGTTAGTGAAATATAATGCTCTTTAGCAAAATAATTAAGAAGCAAGGGTAAGGGTCGCAAAAATTAATTTTTTTTTTCGGGCGCCGTATCTCCACCTCTCTGTCGACAAACCGACCATGTTTTAGTTTTTAAAAAGAAATTGAGACTTAAGTAAAAATTTACAAATTAATTATCTAAATATTCGTTATTAATACTGTAATAATTACTGGTTAAATTAATGATAACATTATAATGTAAACGTTATAAGCAGCCTACCTTCATTTCCATTCAACCGCGAGACCTCCCACCAATGAAAGTTTGTCACCAATGAAAATAATGTTGCAATATGAAAAGCAGAAGAAAATAGGTTAAAGGTCAAAAAATGGTAATAATATTGTTGCTAATGGTTTTTAATTTTACATGCTGTAGGCTATAAAGTTTTTTCTACTGTACCGGTATGCAAATTTTATATTTTTGTTAAAAAATTTTCGTTTTCAATTATTATAGGCTAACGTAAAATAGTTTAAATAACACATTGCATTGGAAATTTAAACTAAAAAAAAAAAAAATTTTATTTAAATTAAATCAACTATTGTATGTATAGTAAAATATAAATACGACAGTCTGATAAAATAGTAAAAGTGCTCGATTGCTTACCTAAATTACCAGTCAATAAATTATATAAGTTCCGTAATATTAAAGTTTTTTTTTTTTTTTTAAATAAATCACTTATTGTTGGCACTGCGTAATTTTCTCTTATAATTAGGAGATTTCCACTTATTTTCGTCGTCTTCGGAGTTTTGAATCTGCCCAGGGTTATTTGTTCCTTCGTCAAAATCGTCAGCTTCAGTTCGGATTTCCATCTTTTGCACGATTAGCGTTAGCAACTGATGCTGACGACACAACAGCAAAGACATATCTTTCAATCTAGACAATAAAGAATCGTGATTAATAAATTCGCGCGGTTTAGTTTTTTTTAATAAATGTACCGGCGTTTCTGCTTATCTATTTCTTCG
Source organism: Polydesmus complanatus (assembly GCA_034692225.1). Classification (NCBI taxonomy): domain Eukaryota; kingdom Metazoa; phylum Arthropoda; class Diplopoda; order Polydesmida; family Polydesmidae; genus Polydesmus; species Polydesmus complanatus. The sequence continues at coordinate 11,259 of JAQGAZ010000756.1, forward strand.
TACAGAACATCGTCATCTCCTCTTGGTTCGACGTTTGGAGCAACCGAAAAATGAATTATATTTCCGGTTATTTTCATAAAACAAGCCCTCATCTGAAATCAAGAAAAAATTAATAGTTGTAATAATAAAGTTTAATGCAAGATGCAATAATAAAGTTAATAAAAATGTCTAACAAATGAATGAGAGCATCTAGGTCTGTTTGGGTGTTCCAGAACTTCCAGTTGATTCCCCCGTTGTAACAAAAATCGAGGTAACTTCCGTTCCAACTCGCTGTGCAATTCTACTTGTTTAGCGATCCGTTTCAGTTGGGCGTTCCGGCGAACAACCTCAATGTCTCCAACAGCCAAACCGATCTACAAGGCTCAACAATGAGCATATCATAGTATAAAATTTCTTATAAAAAAAAAAAAAAGTTACCAGAAGATTCATGAGTAGAATGGGCATGAGAACCATGAAAACCATAAGCATAGTAAAAGTGACATAGGGAAATGGAAGTGTAGGAATCTCACTTCCGTCGTTACAAAAAGTGTTACGAGATAAATTGTGCGAGCGATAAAAAGAGGTGACATAAGTTCCAGTAAAATCTAAGTCTCCTAACATCATAGAAAAGACTCGAACTAAAGACATAGGCACGCTGTAAAACGCTTTATGGTTACCCTATCAACAAATTAATATTAGTAAATAAAAAAACACAAAGTGTTTTCTTTGAAAATGCAAGTCATAATATTACTCTAATGTTATGAGTATTTCAATTTTATAAAAAATGATTTTGCTACTCCAATTCCATTAGTTAATAATTAAACAAAAATAAAAGTATGTTAATTTTTATTATTTTATTTGTGATGCTAGTTTCTTAATTTCATAAAACCTTTCTTAAGTGAATTCCAATTAATGACTTGTATTTTAAATTAAACACCTTTTTATTAAAAAAAAAAGTTGTTAATGAAAAATACCAACCCCAATCATTAAGATATAAAAAGCAAAGCCAAAAGCAAAGATGAGAATGGAGAAGAGAAGTAGTACTTTTAGTAAAGTGTTGAGAATTTCCAGGAACATCACCACGTAAATACCAACCAGATCAAATCTTGCATTCAAATTCAAAAAGAAATTGTTAAAAAATTCTTTTTACAATTCAACAATGATTATTGCGGATGCTCAATTGCAGAAAATTTGAATATAAAATTGTTTCCCCGGCTCCCTCCCCAAGGAGGCGATTCAAATCGAAAATTTATCGAAGTACGCTAAACTCCATTTATAAATTCTTCTGCATTATAATTTTGCTCTAAATTATAAATGCAGCATTTTTTTAAAGTTAATGTTAATCAAGCAATTGTTTATTGTTATTCCATTAAATTAAGTGTTTGGATGATATTACTTTACCTTTGCAATGAGATGAGAAAATTAAACCACGCTAAAAAGACAGCAACAGCGGAACAGGAAATTTGATAGGTGCGAATTTCCCCAGTGAAAATTGGAATGACACTTATAATTGATGTTACGTACAAAGTCCACTCAAAAAAGTTGATTAAATCAAACATATAGCGCAACCGCTAAACAAAACATTAGATAATTAATTGAAGCGATGACAATGTGTCATAAAGGGTATTATAATATTATACCTGTTGGTAAATTTGAAATAGCTCTTTAATGACGTTGAATGTGATAAAGACAAGTACTGCTACGGTGATGATGTAATGCCAGGCGTTGGCTTCCACCTAATTTATGCACGAGTTAACCCTTAATCTAATGACAATATCTGTCTGGTTATAGAAATGAACTTACGCGGATAACTGGTAGATTCGAATCTGTATCTGTCATGTTGGGGTAAATGGTCCTTAAAGGCTCTACTCTGGTGGCCACGAACACAGTTAACAAGATTAGAAATATCACGTAAAGAAAAAGGTTGGCCAAATGCGTGTACATTCCGTACGCGTTCCACTTCATTTCCATGTATTTTTGGCATAACGCATGAGCCAACAACTCTACTCTGCCATGAACAACCATAGTCTGCAATAGTTAAAAAAAAAACCCGGTCTGGTTAAGTTTTACTTTTATTATTATTATTTAATAGCAAAAATTTAAGAAATATGCGTACGTTCATTGCAGGTAAAGGGAACTTTCGGTTAGCCTCCGGTTGTCGGCATATCAATGGCATAAAATTATATTTTATCTGAAGACAAAAATTATTATTTTTTGAATTTAAAAATACTGTATAACGATTATCCAAAACAATGTTATTACGTGAAAGTCTTTAGAATCTTTTTTATGAGCAGATTGAGTGATGGATCGATCCAAAACTCCCTGAAAAAATAATAAACATTGTAATTTTTCTTTCCTTAACATGAAAATATTTAATGTTGAGACCATGTAAACATCAGGGAGGTGAATAATTAGGGCCGAAATGATGCAAGTGTGAACTTCCGATTGAATATGCAGCAGCTCAAACCCTCTTAAAATTATCACGTAAATACTTTAAAAAAAAAAAAATTTTAAGTGCAAATTAATTTAGTTTACCGTTTTTCGTGCCCAACTATAGCTAATGCGGCGTCTGACATTTTCATCTGAATGGCGATGTCCAAGGCAGTGGCGTTCAAATTGTTCTTAATAAAAGTGCAATTGGCAGAGACTAAAAAACTGACAGCCGAAGCTTTGTTATTAGCCACAGTTAAATGAAGAGCCGTATTCTATGATAATAAAAAAACCACATTCTTAGCTAAAATTGTTTTATCCATTTAATGTTAGTAATATACCCCATCTTTATCAACTTGATTTAAAAGATGCGCGTGAAATGATAGCAATAGTTCCATCGTTTGCGTGTAACCGTTGACAGCTGCCAAGTGTAATGGCGTTCTTCCGGAATGATCTCTATAAAAATAGCAAGTTGTATAATTTATTTAAGCAAATCATAAAAGTAATAAACCTATGAAGAAGAGCTCCTCGTGCTAGTAATAATTTCACAAGTTTAGTATGACCATTCAACGAAGCTATATGCAATGGGGTAGCACCTTCCCCATCAGTCTCATTAATTATGAATGATCCCTTATCACTTTCCAGCAACTTCACAGCCGTATGGAATCTTCCGTATCTAAAAAGAAATTATTTTTTTTAAAGACTTTTAAGAAAATAGTCAAAGAAATTAAAACAATTTTTATTTTTATTTTAAAAATAAATATTTTTTTTAGATAAATTAAATTACCTTGCAGCAAAATGCAAAGGCGATTGATTATCATTATTTTTTAAATTAATTCGTGCTCCTAAACGAATGAGATTTTCAATGCTTTTACAATGACCGTTCCTCGATGCATAATGCATAGGAGTGCATCCCGCGCTGTCTTTGTGATCCAATAACACGTCCAGACTTTCTAAAGACTACAGAAAAAAATTAATAAACCTCAAAAATAAATTCTTAAAACTAATTTACGTTGCATATTTCCGGAGCAAAGTGTTCGAGACGTCCGCCATTCATAACTATGAAATGTAAAACATTTCTATCGCAAGCGTCTTTTAAGATGATATCCGCGTTTAATCGCATTAGAACTTCGACCGATTTCCAACCGCCACTACACTTGTCATTTAATGTATATGATATTAATAAATAATAATAATAAAAAAACAAGTTAATTAATGAGTTACCGCGAAGCGGCGAGTAGTAATGGTGAGCGATGTTGCATGTCCAGCGCGTTGACCGGCGCTCCCTTAATAATTTTTATTAGTTATTCATAAGATTAATTAGTAAACAATGAAAGTACCTCTTGTACGAGATATTCGACGATGTCTCGGTGATCAAACATAGCGGCGCAATGCAACGGCGTCATTTTTTGTGCGTCACCGATAGATAAACATAATATTTTCTCTTTGGGTTGCATGCTGAACATCAATTTAATAATAGACAGTGCCCCTTGAGAGCAAGCTAAATGCACTGGAGTTGATAAATCATGTTGTTGGCTATTGATACGAGCGCCTCTCTCCAAACACAATTGCACGGCCTAAATTTGGTCATCAAGGGAGAAAAAAAAAATATGTTGACTAAAAGTATCGAATTTCTAATTATTAAAAATACCTTAATATCTCCACCATTTACGGCCGAATGCAACGGGTCGTTGCCTTCCGCGTCGTACAATTTCATCATCGAATCACGTGTGCAACCGATTGATTCCCCTAAAGTTAAATATAATCAGCGTCAAACTAATGAAAAGCAAATGCGAAACCGCGCTGATGACTTGCCCCATTGGAGTATGGCTTCCATAGTGCTGGCTGACGCGTTTTTTGCCGCTTCGTGAATTGGATAATAGCCGTTGTTACACACCAATTTACAACACTTTTTAAACTCTTTTAGCTGCAAATAAATTATTTCGTTTTAGAAACAATTTAAGTACAATTTTAATAGGGCAAATTAATTACAATGACTTCGGCACATTCAGCATGGTCGAATATTGCGGCCAAATGTAAAGCTGTCCTTCCTATTAATTCATACACACAATATAAAAATATTTAATTACAATAGATAATTAGTTAGATATAAAACATTTAAATAACAATTTATTTAAAAAAATTATAGAGCCGATGTTGCAACTGTTAATAAAAGAACTAATTTAATTAATTACCGTGTTCTCCCCCTTGCACCGGATCAACCTTATCTTTATGCTTCATCAAAGACTAAAAAAATGTATTTTAATTAATTGAAAAGATTTTTATTGTAAACATGTTTTTCTTTTTTACTCTAAGAGCTTCGACTCTGTTAAACACTACAGCGTAGTGTATAGCTGCCTGATTTTTGTGATTTAAAATCGATGAATCAATTCCATTTTCTAACAACATTTCGATCGATTCGATGGCTTCAGTTTCTACTGCCAAATGTAGAGCCGTGTTTCCATAATCGTCTTGACAGTCGATATCTTCAAATTAAATAAAAAGTACATGTATTTTGAAAATGAAGTAAGATCAAGTTGAATAGTATTTACCTCCTCCTTCTTTAATTACAAACTCTATGATATTGATTCGGTTTCTCAGAGCCGCGCAATGCAAGGGTTGTCTCCCTCGATTACCGCGTAAACTTAATTTAGATTTATCTTTAGCAACCAAACGTTGAAATTCAAGGAGGTTGCCCTGTTCGGCTAACTAAAAGATAAATATTGATTATTTTAGTTGTTCAAATATACACTAAATTTAATTAATTTTATATTAACGTTTCAATTAATTAGACAGTTATGACTATTTCTTTATTTACACTTTTTTCAAATGATCGTAAATAAAATTAAATGGAAACTGTACATTGAAAGCATTTGGAAGCGTGACCTTAGTTAATAAAAAAATGTCTTAAATCTCCTTAAAGTTTTACCGTCGTTTTTTCTTTTTTTTTTTCGGATAATCGAGGATTTAGCGTACATAATTATATTTGAGCACAATAAAGCAAAGAATGGAAAATGGATATTATTTTATATTAAAAAATAAATCGACCACTTGTCCTTCAAATTAACTTTTTAGAAACATTAATTAGGTTTCTAAATTATCACGCATTTAGATAGCACTAATTTACTTACTTAGAATATAATAAAATGTTGTAATTATTGGCGGCACTTATCAAAACCACAACTTTGCGTGCCCGCGCAAATTTATGTAATAAATTTGCATTAATTTATTCTGCATAACCGTAAACACATTTTTTATGATGTAATAATCTATTTCAACTTTTGAATATGCTTATACTCCTCAAATTAATTCAAAATTACCTCTAGCCACACAGGTAATAAAAGTCATACGTGGTTAAACTTCCAGCTTTTTTATTTAAAATTGTTAAATCACCCAATAATGTATTACTGGAGTATAAAATACATGTACCGGTATTGATTCTTTGCCGACTAGACGAAGTGAAGTATGATATTATAATTTTAGTGGTTTGTCGTGTCCCTGTCAGAGACGCTGTTGAACTCCTAAAAACTACCATAGCAACCAATGTTAATTACAGGAAAAATGCACGTGGTTTAGCCAATTGGCTTTTGCAAGTTGTAAGCTTTTTTGAAATGCTATGGCAAAATAGTAAAAACTAATTTCTAGGTTAATTTTTTAAATTTTAAGTAAAATTATAAAATATTAAATTATTAAGATGCTAATGTTAAAATAGAAAATGTTTAATAAAGTCATAAGATTGAAAATGTCAAATAATCATAGGCTACTTAAATTTATAAAATGACTTTTTCCAAATGTAGTTTACAGTAGGCTATATAATTTAATGCCAAAGTAGAACTAAAATTCCCCACTTGAAATGCATTTTACTAAATGTTTTATAGTATTTATTGTACGTTTTCAAATGCAATGTAAAAGTAACAAGTATTTTTTTTAAAAAAAGTGCTAAAAAGATGCCCCAAAAACAATGCAATAATAGTTATTGTGAAACACTGTAACCATCGGTTGCTATGGTAGTTGTTAAGGTATGTTCGACAGCTTCTCAAGAGCTCTCTCTCTCTCTCTGCTATCACTATTTCAAGCAACTGAATGATCTATGAGGAAGCCATGAATGTAAAAAAATTATACCAAAAATGTATCATAGTAAACGCATCTTTGAAAATTAATCTAAAAATTAATAAACATGTACCGGTATGTAAATTTAAAAAAACGTATTTGCATACTAGTCCTGTTGTAATGCTATTTTTACAAATTTTTGGCAAGAGTACCCCTTAATTGTCAGTGCTTTTAATACTTAAATACTTGTCGAACATTCTTGTTGAATAAGTCTACTTCATCTTGCCTGGGTTTTAAAAATAAAATTTTCTCAATTTAATAATAATATGGCTTGTCAAAATAGAAAGATTAACTTGCGCCAATGTTGTTTAGTTTTTACCACAAGAACAACGAGAAAATAAGAATAGACCCAATAAAAGAAATAGTTACTCACGTCCAACATGTGATCATTACTTAAATCTTCTTCATCAATTGTAGTTGACCAAATTTCATCGCACACTTTTTTCAAACTTTTCAATTTCATTTTTTTGCTGGTAAATGGAAAAGATGATTTTTTGACTTCTTCAATGGGCACTACCGTGTCCATCGACTTCATCTTCCCTAACATTTTTAATCTTTTGTTTTCGCTCATTCTAGTCACTTTATCGGTCAACTGACTCTGTGGGCGCCTTTATATCTAATGCTATATTACCTCAACTCGGCTAAGTCGTCATTAATTGCCATTAAACAACAAAATGTTACCGACGTCACCTCATTCAATTACCTAAGTTTCGTGTGTACAATTATTTAATTACTCTTAATGACCGCAGTCTTGTATATTGACACAACCGCCGCCCTAATAATAAACGAAGCTCACTCTTATTTATTTGAATACGAACTGGTCTCTAGAGTTGGGATTCATCATTTAAAAAACATTTTTCATTTCACTTGACCTTCTTAGGGAATTTATGACGTCATGTATCGAAGGTATCGGACACGCTATTACATCATTAAAACGAATTTGAATCATCATGAAAGCTAATTAAGTAAATTTTAATATCGCGCAGGCACCTTTCCAGTTATTCTACTCATTCCATTAATAAATAATGTTTTTATTTTTTCTCTAATTTATTGATTTCTTTTTATTATCCACTGCTGGTATATCATTTTTTTTAAATAAACAAAAAAAAAAACAATTCCCAAGATTCTTGAAAAAGATCTAAAAAACACAATGTTCATTGCGTTATTTGGTTTGATTTTTGCCTGTTTTTGTCGGATTTTTTGAGTTGTGAGTAAACTACAAGAATGTGCAAATTAATTAATTTGTAGAAGTTGTAAGAGTGCGATGGAAGTAGCTGGAAGGCGTAATTAAATGCCAAGGTACAGTGTGTCGTTTTGTGATGGAGTAAATAGGAAGCCCCATAAACATGTTATACTGTAGGATGATCGATTGCTATTGGCTGACGACATCGAACCACACCACTTCCATTCAAACGACATACAAATTGCTTCCTGTTATTTTTATACATAAAATTTTATTAAGAAAGAATTTGTTTTGATAATTAAACGACTTCACCTATGTTAATTACCAAACATTTTCGTAATATGTAAATAAAAAATTCAAATACAGTAATTTGAACGTTTTCAGAATTTAATCCAAAAGTTTTCAATGGAGCAGTTTTTCATTGATTAATACAATGATAAAGCCATTTGATTGCTTTGATTAAGAAAAACCAATGTAACTACATAATAATACGACTTTAACTGCTAGTAGTAAAATTATTAAAAAAATCAATAATTTTTTCGTCAAGGTTTTTTTTTTCTTTTTTTGCAATTAGTAAATTTCACTTTTAACACAATTATTGGTATATTGATTTATATGGCAACTCAATTTAATTAATTTATTTGTTTCATTAGCCCCTACGGTATACAAATTATTATTAAAAGCCTTGAAACGAATTAATTTTGCTGATCTTTGATTGTTATGATAGAGTTGCCTTGAAAACAATCAATCTCCCTATGGAAAATGACGCAAATCTAAATGGCCATGTGAATACAGTTGTCACAATAAATATACCGGTAATAATAAAAAATCTCTGCAAACTCATTTCGCTTTAAAAAAAAAAATAATCAAATAAAATCTTAACTCGTAATTTATACTTTATATTGAAAAGTATCAATACAAAACACTGATCTTGAACAGATTTAGTAAAATCGTAGGCCATACTGTGCATGGTGTAATAGAGTTTGTAAACAGATTGAAGCAGTTCGTACGTACCTTAAGCACCCAAAAGGGGTTCTGCGTGATGTGACAAACCTCTCCCAAAGCCGAAGCTGTGTCTTGTCTCAAAAGTCCCTCCCCGTGTGAATCGGAACCGCCGTTGTTGGTCATAACAGCTGTCAATTCGTCCGAATCAAAACCTCCAATCGAATCTTTAAACAATCTATTCCTACTATTCCGAAAAGCTAATGAAGTTAACGAATAAGCTTTTTTATAAGGTTTTTTAAACGTCGCACCGGAACTGCACTTTGCAACCGAAAATGGGCTATTGCTAGAAATTTCCTGTTGATTACTATTTTCGGTTAATTGCACACTGAAACAATGAGTCAACTGTTGCGGACGATTCGTCGCATTGCCCATGGAGTGATTTAAAGTGTCCGTCGATGCCTTATCTAAGTGTCTCCCGCTCAAAAGAGAACTGATATTGTCTTCTTCGTCATCTTTTAAATAACCGTCCGCATCATCGGACTCTTTCGACGAGTGACTTTGTCGAACTACACCGCGCCCATTTGATTCTCGCTTCCATAAATTTAAAAAATGCGTGAAAGTCCACGGTGAAGTACTCTTAGAAGGCATTTTATCAAAGATTTCTTTTTAGGAAAAATGACGCAGCAAAAATGTGTTAGTTGCGGCAGAAAAACGACCGTAGCGTTTCTCGTGGTGTCAAGTGCCGGAATGAGTTGGGAGAACGGCGTGGTCACGGAGTTGTTGCAAGGTGTTGTAGATCGTGATTGGAGCATCGATAGAAAGATTAATCATCACCCGATCGAAGGCGTGACGAAAGCCGTACAAAGGCCTCTTTCTTGTAGCGCGCCTCCGACCCGCAATGTTTGCATTTCAATCCAAAAGTCTATTGATATGTAAACACTTCAAGTAGGAAAGTAGGAGGTGCAGATTAATTCCGTCTGTTCCAAGCACCTCGTTTAATTAAACCACTTGTGACGTCACCAATCACGCCATTTGTATTTATATAATTTGCATTATGTATTTCCTTTTCTGACTACGGCTGCATACTGCTGACTACGCGGCTGTATTATACGGAGTATTCTTTAATATTTCGCATGCGCTGTTAACGCGCGACACAAAATAATAATATTATTCTTTAAATTACACGCGCACGCACTTAACTTGTAGCCTAATAAAATAAAATGAGTGAGACGGGTGTACCTGAATAAGTGTACCACCTTTTTTTTTTAATGCTTTTATCAGATTACTGTGACGACATTTCCGTTTTTTAATGCTGTCAAACGACGTCATGAAACGATGCTCATGTAATAATATTTGAAAAATTAGGCTTTTTTTATGTGTGAGATGTAGCGCCATAGATGCCATATAGTGATTCAGTTTTAGGTTTTTATGAATATTTTCTCGTCAGTCTCTGACTGTCATCTTTAATGAAGAATTTATGAGCTGACGTACAAGATAAACTGTAAGTGACGTCAATGAAGTTAATTAAAGCCAAAAAAAATGAAAAGAACAGACTGCGGTGACTACATTAGTTGCGACACCTTTCGCATCAATAATAATTAATCAGAGTTATGGCTTTACCTCCCTTCCGATTATAATAATAATACATGTACTGTATTACAAAAATATAAAATTAATTCAAATCTTTCATTGTACCGGCGTTAAAAAAGCTAATCAAAACAACAACAATTTGTCAATTTTTTTTATGCAATGATTCCACATAAGGGTAGGCCTACAGTATTTTGTTCAAACTGACAAATTAATTATTTGACTCTTATGCACATGTCCTCCGCCAACCTATAATATTACTGTTCATTTAATGCACTTGAGTGAAAATAAACTGTACACTTTGCTTAACTAGAACCAAACGTAAATTAAGTTTCTTTTTTTGTCTTTAAGCGATACACAATAAACAAATTGCGCGCCATATCAACACGCGATGGCGTTGCGGCGTTCACAACTTAGCGGGTGGAGGAAGGCACGCAAATAATAGCCAATAATTTATCAACTAAATGTTAATAAAATTTTAATAGGTAGAAATGAGTAATTTTTACTGTAAAAACTAAGTGGAATGTGTAATAAGAATTTCAAAATTCCTTCTCAATTTTGGAGCTCCCTGTGGTGGCATGCGAAGACAACTATTGTACCCATATTGCCCCTCCCTGCGCCCTACTGGTCAGCAACAACCAAGGTAAATCCAGAATAACTGTGTGCGGAGGAGTTACTTTGCACAGTATTGGACAATGCGACCGGTTGTTGGTAAACCAAAATTTTGTTGTTTTTTTTTTTTTAATATTTTTGTATTAATATTTAACATACCTTCAACAAAATCATTAAAAAATCAGTTATACAGTATTAATTATTTTTCTTCCTAAAAACGTTATTTATGAAACTTAACCATCAAACCATATTAAAATTGTACATGTATAAAGGACAGTTATGGGGATGAATCTATTTTGCTAATTTTCATACTTTATACGCTCTACCACTTATGATTACTATAGTTAACGCGCAGGGGTTCAAATATTCAATCGCATTACTCGATCGTGCGTGCGTTAATACAGTTTGCGATTAAGTTTTTTTTTAACAGTTGTTCTTACGACTATGACGTCATTTAAATTTTTATGATAAAACAATAAATTTGTGAAAAAAAATTACGTTTATATTTTTTAATAAAAATGTCTGCTTATTTCTCACTATTTTCAAAATCAAAAATTTATACTCTTTAATTTTAAAATGTAGATTAATTTTATAAATAATTTTTAATGTAATTTTTCTATTACAATTTGCCCCAATAATATTGGAGAATAAGTTTATTTATTTTATGTCATTTTTGTTTTTAAGTTGTGTACGTTATAAGTCAATAAAAATACGTTTATAAGATGTTCAATGTAATTTAATAATTAATCACGCAATTTAAAATCGAATGAAAATATTAACTTTTATATTAAATTCTTAAATTAGATTCAACTACATTTCGATTGCATCGCTTTCTGCAGCAGATGTGTTTAACAGATGTCTTAACGTGTCAGCATTGTTGTAGCTGCTGCTTCCTTATCTGAGTGAAATTGGAGCGCTTATTTTACCTATGAAAAATATTTGCTCTAGCCATATATCGAAGTAGGCACTTTGTAGCGCTAATCCGAGATTAAGGTGGTTGAATGCAGAAAAAGAGGGATTTAGGTTTCTTCCCAACAGCTTTTTCTAGTGCTTTCCATTGGTGGCTTTTCTCCATCATTTTCTGCTTCAGCTCATTTTTGCAAACGTATAAAAATGTGGAGAAAAGAAAGACCGACATTTAACACTTTGACGTGAGAAAGCGAACGTCTAAATAAAAGCAAAGGGTTGTCTGAAGTAGAATGAAAGGTAAAAATCAGACATTGCGTCTCCAGACCACGAGGTGCAATTGAAATTTATTTTAATTAGGAATGTACTGCATTTCACTTCACCGGCCTAACTCAAGACCATAAAAATAGTTGTACGTTTAGTCAATCACAAAGTGCGCTGTTGAAACATTTAGCACGTTTTATTAGCAAATTTGTTCATGATTAAAACCAAACTTCTACCGGTATTCCCCAATAGCAAAGTACATGCTTTAAGTTACGGTGGTGCAAACAGCCATAAAAAATAAATAATAATCTAAAGGCTATAAAATACAGTACAGTATAGTAATTTCTCGTTAAACACAAGTGAAGCTTTTTTGTAAAATACATCTTACGGTGAAAACAGTGAACAGTAAAACTAGGACCACGTGCATAAGTGCAGGGCCTCACCAGCAGTTAAATGAGTTATTCCTATTTTAACTATTTCTACGCATACAGTGGGGTTCTGGTCTATCGAAGCTTCCTGTTTTTCGCACTGTCCGTATAAACCTGAGTTAGGTCGGTCAAGATGAGGCAACAAAAAACCAACCTGATGAAACTAAGAGAAACCCCTCTCTTCCTCAAAATAATTCCGCTTAAATTATTCCTAGCCAGTAGTACACGCTTTATGAAGTAAAATTATAATTATGACTGCTTTCAGCATAAAAATATCAACAAAAAAAAAAAAAAAAAAAGAAAATTATTTTGAAAAGTAGCCTATAATTTTAGTTATCAACCAATAATGTCTTTTCATGCTCAAAAACCAATACAAAAATAAAGGGAGAATAAATTTTTTTGTGCTACAGGTATTAAAATATTTGTAATAAAACTACAAAAAAAAATATATATTTTGTGTGAAGCTTGCAGTTTTTATACAATATTTTACTTTTAAAGCGAGGTAACATTCTCAAAAAAAAAAAAAAGTTGCCTCGACCTATACAATATTGTAGGCTATATTGTATTAATAATTGATCATACCTGGGAAAAGCTTCTAAATGGCAATTCTCAAGACACAACCCTGGATTTAGTACAATGCAGCAATTTATGCAGCAAAAACTTGAAATACCTTTCGAAGAATTTGGAATTTAATTCCACCAAGAATTCGTTTCTATGGTTAAGGTTTTTTCCTAAATGGAAATTCGGCACCTGCAATTGAGTTAAGGCACTTTTATATGCATTCTTTCTGCATTCAAAAAAGAAATCCAGCCTTGGTTTTCGAACTTACAAAAGATAGTCAAATTAATATAAATATGACACAAATGATTTTATAAATAACAAAGGAATAATTATCATACAGTAATTGTATAATTTAGAAAAAATGAATCACTTAATTACAAGATTAAAAATTCATAACATTCACTCTGACAATAATTCTAACTGGTATCCACATGATGCTATTAGCTAAAGAAAAAATGATTAAATGTATTAATTAGCAAATTGTGAGGTGAATTTTAACAAATTTAAATTTGTTAGATAATCATTTATAATTTGGCATTGATAAGAAAATAAAAATGCAGTAGCCTAGTTATTTAGAAAAAATTGATATGCCTACCATAATCCGTTTGCTATTGAAAAATAAATTGGAGATTTAATATATTAAAAACTCATCTCTCAATGAGGACATATTTCAATAAAAAAAAAACCGCTAATATAATAATTGCAATTGGAATTTTCATCTTGCGCTCCAAAACTAAAAAAATATCGTTTAATATTGCAATATCCTTATTCGAGCGTCGGATCCAACCGGCAGTGAAATGTGGTTTTAAAATAGGCGTGGTTTACGTGCAAAACTGGTAAAAGACCTTTTCTAGGGGCCTCAGCAACCAATAAAAGCATAGAAGCGCCTTTTCCAATGTTATTGATACAGATAAATATGCTAAAACATTCCTTACAACGCTTCGACCACGGCTACAACGTTGCATCCAAATGATTTTTAGGCAGATTGCAGAGTTCAACTCTTCTATCCGATCTAAATTAGGCCTATCCATCACATGGACTGATTGGGCGTAAAATGTGGTGCGCTGGCACATCTTGGGCAAATTTGGTGACTTTGGCTTGCATCGTAAATTGTATCGGTAGTGCAAATACCACTTGGTGGTTTCTCAGCCAAATACAAATATCCGCTGTGGGGAGCAGGGTTATGTGCGAAAATATTCCGGGGTTAGCGCGTAGGCAGCGTCATCTGTGTCTTAAAAACCCCGACGTGATGATTAGCATCAGTAATGGAGCTCGAATGGGTGTGAAAGAGTGCCAAGGCCAATTCGGGCAACACCGATGGAATTGCAGTACCGTGGAAAGAGATGCCTCAGTATTTGGAAAAGTTATGCTTAAAAGTATGAATTCAACTTATTATATTTTTGTTACTTAATTATTGTCCAAGCCATGAAAAAAGAGCGCACGGGGGAGAAGAAAAATATATTAAACCAAAAAAAAAAAAAAAATACACCTTTCTAAAATAAATTTTAGTTTTTTTAAAAAAGAAAATAGGAAAATAAAACAAGCAATAAAAACTAATTTAATAATAATTATAGTTTGCTATCTAAATTTAAAAATATTAAAATAAGGGTAGCCTACAAATTATTTTTTTAAAATACTGTAATACTGTAAATCTTTTTTATTTTTATTATTCTTTTATATACAGTATTTATATATTTTTTTGAAAACAAAATAGCATGACTTATACAAAATCTACGTCTAGCCCTCACTGTACCCTTAAACGCTCTGTCGTGTAAAATACCTTAAAAACAAATTATTATTAGGCCTATTGTATAATTTTTCCTCTATAATTTTAAGTTCAATATAAAATAATAACGTAAGCAAGTAAAGATAAATAAATTCAAAATTTGCAAAAGCAATTGTATAAAAAGGGTTAGTTATAAAATATAAATAATATTCTCAAACATTACAATCATGTTGTCCACTTATTCACATTTTTGAAGTTTTCCCCTTATTAAAATTTATATAATGTAGTTAGCTATAAAAGCTTAGCAAAAGCAAATGTTGATGACAAGGTAATATCCTTTATGATTATTTTACTACCAAAGATGAACCTTTTTTGAACTGCAACATAATATTATACTGAATTAAGAAAAGCCTCCTTTCTTTCATTTTGACTTACATGTAAAATTAAATTACCGTATTTTTTAAAGATACGGTATCGGTAATATTTTTTTTAAAATACCGGGTATTTAAAACACTTTAAATTACATTTATGCAGTATTTTATTTAAAAAAAAAAATGTGAGAACATTGCCATCGCGCTGCATCCAATGTATGCATACAGGCACTGTAATAATCACTACAAATAAATCCAAATTTAATATAAAAAAATTAAGATTGCTGCATCAAAATAAGATTAATTAAATTATGTTCAAGACGTCAAGTAAAACTTAAAATTTTTTAAAAAAATGAACATAAAAATAACCCGAATAACTATTCCCACTCTGGTGCATGTTTTCAACGCAATATAGCTAACTAAATAATAACCATTTAAAATAAAATTCAAGTTAATAGTACCGGTATCTTAGATTTAGAGAGGAAAAAACATGAAACATTTCTAATTACACTAATTTTATCTAACTTACATTCCAATACTGTACAATTGTATTATAATTTGTCAATTTTGAATTTTCCATTATTGATTTAAATTTATCTTTGATATTTTCTCCATAATAAATGCACCCAAAGTTAATACTTGTGCATGAGTCCCGGGTTCTCTTCTGTCACTATAAACCTGAGTTAAGTCGGTCAGGATTGAACAAGAAGAAGCAAACATTACTTAAATCTATATAAAATGTGGCAATTTATCAAATTTATTTTACCTTACGTCCCCCTTAAAATAGGCCTTTACAATCATGCAAAAATGCCCTTTTGGTGTGAACGAGAGCACGGGGCCTTTGGCCGACCGCCACTTCAAACCAAAGCCGCCACAGTCATTTGTCAAGCATGTGTTAATCCTCACTCGACAAAATCTTTAAAGATTTCGAGGCGAACAACTTCATTATGACAAAACCTTTGCTAACCACCCAGGTGGAACCACTTTTTGTGTTGACCCTTCTCCCCGTCTACCCCTTAAAGCTATTCGACTGATTGTGACCACGATGTTTTCCCACCGCGTTTTACCTTTTAGTTTTATCTAGTTTTAACTGATTAAATAAACACCGACAGGTAATTTAGCTCATTTTTGTTTTAGCCGGAAGTCGTGAGACGGCGTTTGTTTATGCCATTTCCTCCGCCGGAGTAGTGTATGCCATCACCCGATCTTGCAGCCGTGGTGAGCTTCTCAACTGCGGCTGTGACCCAACCAAAGAAGTGCAAAAATTTAAATAAAATTTTAAAAATAAATACTATAAAAATAATTTTTTTCCTCCTTTCAATTTTAAGGGAATATCGCGTGACATACGTGGAGAGTTTACTTGGGGTGGTTGTTCCGATTACGTTAGTTATGGTAATGATTTTTCCCGTCAATTCATCGACGCCAAAGAAAAGCGCGTGCGAGATGCTCGTGCGCTCATGAATTTGCATAACAACCGAGCAGGTAGAAAGGTACGAGAAAAAAAAAACTTTTTTATTTGTTGTTGAAAAAATTACTTTCAAAATGGTAATTTTGAAATAAAATATATAATATAATTAAATTAAAAAATGTTAAGTAGGCCGTTCAAAAGCACTTAAAACTAGAATGCAAGTGTCACGGAGTGAGCGGTTCATGCGTCGTCCGAACCTGCTGGTTATCCATGATGGAATTTCGTAAAGTGGGTATATATCTGAAGCGAAAGTTTGATGGTGCGACCGAAGTGATGATGAATCAAGCCGGAACCGGCTTAATAGTCGCTAATAAGCACCATAAGAAGCCGACTCGCACAGACCTAGTGTATTTCGAAGCGTCGCCTGACTACTGTGTCAGTGATGAACAAACAGGTAAATGAGAAAACATATTGGCGGCGGTACATCAAAAAAAAAAACGGATTTTTTTTTTAATTCATAGAATTCTTTGTTCTTAAATTAGGTACCTTGGGGACTTCGGGTAGGCCGTGCAATAAGACGTCCATGGGAACTGATGGGTGTGACATTATGTGCTGCGGACGCGGGTACGATACCAGTCGAGTGTTACGCGTCTACAAATGTGAGTGCAAATTTCAATGGTGTTGTTACGTCCGCTGTAAGCAATGCAAAGAGTGGGTGGAGCAATACACGTGCAAAGCTCCCAAATCCGAATCACGTGATAAAATAACAAACTCAAAATACCATTTCAATGCCACGCCGCTAATAAACAGCACGCGTTACAAAAGAAATTCTACGAACTTTAGAAGCACTAACTAATTTTTATATACAATTTATGGATTATTAATTGCAAAAATGATAATTATTCGATATGACCACGTGACTTTAGCATGTAATGTATTCATGTGAATCTTGTCAAACTTTTACATAAAAATTTACCATTGTAAATAAAAGTTTTCTTAACTCACAGCCGTTTTTACTACTCGAATATTGCAGGAATAATAATCAAAAATTAGGACAAATTGCTTGGTCAAAACCGGCATTAGGGTAATTTTGACCGTGGGCAAATGGACGTGACTTTAGCATGTAGGCCTAATGCATTTAAGTGATTTCTGCCAAGTGCAAAGCTTCAGAAACAAAAACGTCTAAATGACGCAGCGCAGCTCTTGTGTTTAACAACTATTGCCTCTGAAATGTTTTCTGTGACCACTTGGGACCCTGTAAACTAAAGTGGTGATGTAATAATTTTTACTCAATATTCAAATTATATATATATTTTTTTTAAATAAACCGTAGTTTTTAAAAATGAATTAAATTTATTGTTGAATTTTGAAACGATTTTGCAACATAGTCTTTTCAATATCTTTTTTTAATTCAATGTGGTTTTTGTTGAAATGATTAAAAAAACCAGCATTTTCAAAGGATACTTAGTATCTGTACTTGACAAGAGCTATAATTATCTTAAATACCTCTCTTCATATTATTTTCCCCACTCTTCCGCTTCACTAGCGATTGTAAATCCCGAATTTAGGCAAAATCAAAGGAGATTGAATGCATTAGGTCTCCATTTTCAGTGGCGGGCTTTTATCAGGGGATTTCTTTTTGCTTCCACGCTGAGAGATGGAATCGGAGGCAAAGAAAATAGGAACCTCGAGCTAATACATTGCGCTTCACTGCTCTTCAATCGATTAACTATGCCACGCTAAGCATACACAACAGCTTTAATACAGTGCGCAGCTACTACTTCAATAAGTATACCAACGGATTCTACACATTTTTGTTACTATTCATTCAATATAACTTATTTGAGAAAGAGTGGCATCAAATTATACTGTGCTCTAAACTTTCAACCCCTAATATTTTCATAATTTTTTTTTTTTTTCCATTTTGCTAGTATAATAAAATAGCTCGTTCGTCGTTCAAGTTACTTTGAAGAGATATTATTATAAAAACATAATAAGCCTACAAAAATAAACTAAGTACTGTAACAACAAAAAATATTTCTAAAAAATAATTACGGAACATAACGGAAAGTAATAATTCAATGAATTTTTTTTCTTTTTTTTTTTTTCTTAATTTTGCCCAATTACTCGTATTATTGTCAATATTACAAACAAAATTGAACATAATTTTGAAGTTCGTTAATATAAAAAGTTTTAGTAATTTTACAGTACAATAATTAGTGACTAATATAAATAAAAAATTAAATGACTAATCGTCTAGATTAATTACAAATTTTATTTATATTCTATTAATGTGACAAACTGTTAAGATAATATAAATAAGCGTTTTAAAGCGTCAAGGTTGTTAAAATTATTCTAATGCAAATGTTTGTAGTAAATGCTGTTTAGAATGTCAAATTAATATTTCGTTCTCTAACTACCAGAATTTAACTTTTAGATTTTGTTAATTAGTTGGCCCACGTATAAAAATGACGGCGAAAAAGGAAAATAACATTTCCTTAAAAAAATGATTGAAGCGTATCGAGCAAACAGAAACTGTAATTACGGTATTTTTAAAATAATATTTAATTTTTCAAACAAAATTTATCCTTGATGTGAGTTCAGAAAATATAAAACTACCGGTATGCATTTAAAATTTTTTTCAAGTTTTGCCAGATTACAATCATTATACATTCTGTATTAATTTACCAAAATGTATTTCTCAACAAAATAATTAATTTTAATTAATAATAGGTTTTCCCATATCCAATTTATACTAGTTTAAGTTAAATATTATTAATTACTTTTTTTTATACCGTATAGAAAAATTGCATCATCAAATGATTTGTCGTATTAAACGCGTATATTACGCGTAACTGGCAATAAGATAAATCAAAAACAATTGGCACATTTTTCGTATAATTATTTACGCAGGAAGCATTTAATTATGAGTCTGTGACGTCAAAATAATTGTTCTTTTCAATGTTCAACTCTTATCATCTAATAATTATTACGCATCCACTGTTATTAAACTCGTACATTTTGGCAACACCGTAACTAAACCACGCATACTTAGGCTACAGGATATAAAGCCAGTAGTTAAAGCACCGGCACTATATCCATTCAATATTAATAAAATACAGTAAACGTATCAAGCACATACTATCATTTAATATTTTCAAACCAACATACACAGTAAATACAGCTTGTATTTTTAATATAGTATTCGTCATAAAATTCAGGTTGAGCTAGGTTTGAGGCGTTCCTAAATAACCTCCAAACAACTACACGTACATGAAAGGAGGAGATATGCTCCAAGTGTTTTGTTGTCATTAACATTATACAAGCGGCAACATTCAACATTATTTTGTTTAGTATTCTCGTCAAAAGCCATAATGTGACAACGTGGTGTGCTAAATTGAAGCATTTTCATTTTGGTGGTTGTTTTTTTTTTGTTTTTTTTTTTTAATTATTTTATTTCGTTTTGTTTTTTTTTACTTCATCAAGTTAAAGTTTATGGTCCTATTCGAAAATATTCGCGTAGGAAAATGTTAGAAGTTTTAAAAAATTTAAAAACTCTAATTCTACCCATTAAGGCCCTAAAAATCGACAATTTAATATTCCAATTGCATTACCGTTTCACCGTGGTCGGTCTGTTAGCGTTCAGCGTTCTGGTTACGTGTCGTCAATACATCGGAGATCCAATCGAATGTACCATTCCATCGTCGAACATCCGAGAGGAAGTGGTGGACCAGTACTGTTGGGTGTCGTCCACCATTTCCTTACCAAAAGCTTTCCACCGAAAAGTGGGAACTGATGTCATCTACCCCGGAGTAGACAAGAAACTTCCAAACGACCAGATGGTGCGGCACCAATACTACCAATGGGTTTGTTTCGTCTTATTTTTACAAGGAATAATGTTTTACCTGCCTCATTACATGTGGAAAAATTGGGAATCGGGACGTTTAAGTGCCCTATCCAAAGATTTAGGAGGTCCTTTGTGCGGGGACGATTTGAAAAATGAGAGATTACGAGCCCTGACCTTTTATTTCCGGAATAGTTTACGACATCATACGTTCTACGGTTTGCGTTACGCAGTTTGCGAGTGCTTAAACTTGATTAACGTGGTAGGCCAAATGTTTTTGACGAATGTTTTTTTGGGAGGTGTGTTTCTCGATTACGGCTTACAAGTTCTTCAATTCACCCAGCTCGACCAGTTAGAAAGAAGCGACCCTATGATAATGGCTTTTCCAAGAGTTACCAAATGCGCCTTCTATACGTTCGGGTCGACGGGTGACGCGCAGTTGCATGACGCAATATGCGTGTTACCAATCAATATAATTAACGAAAAGATTTACATTATTTTGTGGTTCTGGTTCGTTTTTCTGGCAATTGTTTCCGGTTTCGCTGTAATTTATCGAGTGCTGGTATACGCCTCCTGGTACGCGCGTTACCGTATCCTCAGAGCGCAAGCCACTTCCGTTTCAACGGATGTGATCGAGGATGTGTGCCGGAACATCGCTTACGGAGATTGGTTTCTACTCTATTTGCTCTCCAAAAATGTCAACAGTTACGTCTTTCGTGATGTTACAGATGTCGTTCGCAAACAAATAAGACATCAAAATGACAATAACCCAAGGTCAGCAGACCCAAATGAAGGAAAAGAATTAGTATGATTAACAGAAAACTGGTTTATAATTATGTTTATAGCCTAGACACAAATTAATAATAATTATAATACTTGCAGAAAACTTTCTTAATGTACAAGTGTACATTTAAGTTATAATTTTGTTTTGTTCTCAGGCAAGACCTGGTTCTCTGGGTGAATTTTCAGCTCGATCTGTGTTTAATTTTAATACAATGTGCAGCTTTTGCTTAATAGAAAAACTTACAAATTCAACAAGTCTTCAGATGAGCGTTAAGATATAGCTGAATGTCAGTTCAGTAAGATTTTCGCATCTTTACCAGAGAACACGCAGGCATTACAAAAACGTTAATTCGTACCACTAACGTGCGTTCTTAACTTCTTATTTCGTTCACCAAAGTTTAAATACCGGTAACAAAAATAATTTTGCTCAACTGAAAGACCAAACAAAACTAACTTTTTCAATATAATTTTGAATGCTTATACTTTGTGTTACCGGTATTAAAATAATTCAGGGTAATTAGCTTTATAAAAAATAATAATTAATGTTTTCAAATTTTTATTTTTTTTTAAAACTTAATAATAATTAACAAACACTAACTCTGTAGATACTGTATTTACAAAATTCTAGAGTTTATTAATTTTTATTAATCTCAATATTATTTTTTACTTTATACCTGTTCGCAATTAATAACATTTCCTCGCGCAATATACAATCATGTACAGCGTTAAAACGTGCAACTTATAAGTTTTGCATTGGTGTTTGATAAAAAATATTATTACTATACAAATTTTCTAAAATTAATGTAGGCTACTAACCCAAAAAAAAAATTTATATAAAAATATTTTTACTAAATTAATTTTCTAAAACAATGCATTTTATTTTTGTGCATTTAATAGAATCGTTTAAAGCGAATGGCGTAATACGAGTATCGGTATATTGAAATGTTTTTATATGTACTAGTCATATTAAGTTGTGTTTGAAATCGAAAAATATTTAAATTAAGTTTGATCTGCTTTTTAACATGTCAGAATTTAATTATTAAACTCGGCATTTTTATCATACAGTAGGAACTGTCTATTATTCATGTCAACAATTTGATAAAAATGTTTGACTCCCTCCCCCCCCCCCACCCTCCTGTCTTCTTGTCAATCATTGAAAGATCCTCTCCCACTGAAAATTATGTCAAAAATAATTTACTTACAAAAATAATTCTCTTCCCAAAAATACCAAAATACGAATTACATTACCGTAATCGAAATCTAATTCGACATTATTGAAATATATTACATGTAGTATAAAAAGACTAGATAACGCACTTTGGCCCTTATCGTCAGTTTGACCACGTGAATAATAATAATTATATTGTTCGCACCAGCTGAGAGGGTAGCGAACTTCGCTTACTGCGTATTGTTTAAAGATTATACTGTAGGCTACAATAATAACTTCTGGTTATAAAAATTTGTCCACGGGGGAAGAGCTTATAAAAATGGCCGGCACCACCTTTCCTCAAGAGTGGGAAAAAATTTACGGTACTGTAAATATTTGTATTGACTTACAGTAGACGCGAGAACGGTCAGATTAGGGAGAAGTGCGCCACATTCACGCAAAAAGTGGGGCTTTGCTAGCCTCTCTTAGCGGGCGCGCTATGGCTAGAAAAAAACACTGAAGTTAACTAACGAAAAATGCCATTAAACATTAATTTTTCCTTTATTGAGTTTAATTTATTTCAAATCCTTCTCCTCTTTGTCAACAATACCTTCAAACTTTTTCATGCGCCCTCTCCCTTATTTTATTGACACGCAGTAATTAACAGATAGCATCGCATAAATTACCATTAAATTTTATTCATTTACCTGTAAGTGAATACTCAGTCCAAGTCAACAAAACTAGCGGCGCGATCGACTGCTGTCAAGTGTACCCTAACAGCGATTACAAAAGTTCAATCAACCATTCTTTTCCTAAAACCTGAGCAGATGTCGGGACACTGGTGTTACTGCACGGTATTATCCGACAAGCAGACGCGTAAATCAAACTAATTATTATAAACATTACACTCTATTTATTTAAACGCAAAATAAAACTAGCGCTGGGAATCTAACATTATTAACCTTTCATTTTTATTAATTTTGTATTCTATTTACTTCCCTTCTTCCCCCCCCCCCCCCCCCCCCCCCATTTTTTTTATATTTTTGAAGTGGGGGAGGAGGGAGAGAATCCCTCTAATATGCTACATGAGGTTAAATGCAACGGAGGCGTATCAATAAATTTATTCTATACTCTGTAATTCAGTGAGATGTTAAAATTAAGGATTATTTTTAATGACAGGCTACTTTTTGACTACACCCGGTCAATTTAAATTACAACAATGCATAGCAAAATGTTTTTTTCTTCTTTTTTTTTATAGCAAAAAATGGTGGGTATAATAAGTTTATTAATGAACTACACTATTATGCACTTGTTAGGCCTTGAATAAAAAATAATATTATATCATGACCGTGAGCCTGTAAACGCCGACGTCACTACTGAAATAACCTCAATCGTAGGCAGACATTTTCCCACTCTATTTTAAAGCGATTATTATTTTGTTTTGGAAAGTGATAATGGCGCTTAGCGGTGCCAGTAAGAAATAATTACCGGGGAGGGGGGGTTGGCGGATGAGGGAAAAATTGGTTATGCATTGTTCACAACTGGGTTAACAAGCAGTGGAGGGCGTTTAGTTGAAAATAAATCACCACGTCGGTATTATGCTTTGTTAAATCTGCGATGACGAGTCCCACTCTGATTAACTGTCACCAATTTTTATTAAACTGTGCATAATACTTCCAATAAATTAATTAATTCAAATTAAATTGTTAAAAAAGGACGAAATATATTTTAAAAAATAAATGACCTGCTACATAACCTTTTTATTTATACGACGTGCTCGTACGTGCTACTTTAAAAATTAAAAAAAAAAAGACAATTAACTGTAACTAATGCCGTTTTATTAATTAGTTTTAACGTTAATATTTACATATTAAGATGACAATTAGCGGCTGTAAAATAATTTTAGAAATATCGGTTAATTATTTTAAAACTAACAATATCATAATTAAACTGGAATTAAATTTTTATAATAAAATAAAACCAGCATACAAAATAAAATACTTTTTAAATTGAATAAAAATTTTTAAAAAAATTCATTGTTTAATAATATTTAATATAAAAAAACATTGTGTTCTAAAAGACCTTTAGTTATTTAGACCATTAAAAAAATCAACAATAGAATATCTAGTAATTTACATAAGTTACTGAATATAAAAAAGAGTAGTTTAAATCAAATTTTAATCCAATTATTTAGCCAAATCTTTAGCAACATGCAAACCAATTTTAAATAATTTATGCCTACATCTCTCAAGAAAAATTATTGAAATAAAACATTATTTCACTGATATGTTTTATTGTAATGCGAATAATTCTAAGAAAATTTACGAAAATTTGTAAAATGAATAATATGAATTAAATTTAAAATTTTCAAATTCAGTTTCAATTATAAAAAAAAAACATCTTTAAAACCAAGTCAGGAAAATCCCATTTTAAAATAAATGTTAGGGTAATTATTAAAAAATACGGTTTTATTTAATATTCAAATTTTTAAAGTAATGTTAATGCAAATAAATTAAAATATTTAAAAATGCTAATTCGATAAAAACGAAAATTTTAAGTAAGAGAGATAAAAACCGCAATTTATATTTACAAAAGCCTGGTGACATCAAGATTTCCCGTAAACTTGTATTTTTTAGGTAAATTGTGGGAATTGACTTGATGTTCAAAATCGTTTGTGGTGATTGGAAAATTGTGAGTGTATGAAAAATAATAAGGTTCTCCACCACCATATACCGGAACTCCTTCGTTGAACTTGAGGATGTACGACGACTTTCCATCGACCACAGTCCCCGAATAGCCCAATCGCTCACCCCTTGCCTCACCCAAATTGTTTTCCAGTCCATCAATTTGCCTCTCTTGACGAACCGCAATTGACATCTTGGTAATCAGCAGCAAAACAATCGCCTGCAGTACATTTTAAAACAATGCTTTTATCGACTTAGAAAACTTGACTTAACAATGTATCTTACAATGGTGAATTTCAATGCGTAAGCCATTGGAAGAGCTCGTGATGTGGAAGTGTGAGTGCAACGTTCCAGTGACAGAAAACGCAAATGAAAGTAAATTTCGCTTTCATTTTTCTTTTTCTTTATCACATGAGCATAGAAAAATAAATGAAAGTAAAAGCTAGGCGCCACCTGGTAACGAAACGCATTGAAAAATCAGGTCAATAAAATTAAACGCTGAGCAAAGTAGAAGAAAAAACGAGCTAATAGTTATTTATGAGGGTGGAAATGTTATTAAAACCTTTTTAAAATCAAGGATAAATCACGTTTCACCGAGTGATGTCACTGCAATCTCTCATTTATTAATTTTTATAATATTTACGAGTAATTGATGAAAAATTCCGTTCTCCCTGCTTTAAATACAAATTTCTATTTCAGTATTCAAACCTATTGTTTATAAAAAAAACTAATTAATTGAATGCTTTTGTCAATTAAACCAGATATTATTTTTGGTTCAAAGTCAAAGATTAATTCCGCTTAAATTAATATTGAGTTAGTTGCGTCTATTTATTTTTAAACATTGCCGTAATTTAAATAAAGTGCCCAATTGATTGTTTTTAAATTAATTTAACGTTACCATTAATAGGCTACATCTCGAGTAACATCGCCAAAGTCACTAAATTAATAAATAAACAAATAATTTCTATATATATAGCGATGAATAGTTTGTTTTCGTTACTTGCAAACTCGCATCTACAACAAAAACATTTGTTTATAAAAATAACCTAAAAATAATTTTTTTTTTTACAAAAGAAAATGATGGTAAGACAATTAACATTTTATGGCATTTAATTTATATTTTACGAGTATGCCGTATTTTTTAGATGTTAGCCGCTACTTTCGTTATAATAGGCATTGTTTCGCTGTGGGTGGATGGAAAACCAATTGGAGGTGATGGTTACGGCGATAGTCACGGTTACGGAAACAATTACGGAGGTGTTGAGGGCGGAGCAGGAGGATACGATAAACACGGAGGTGAAGCCCAAATTCACGGAGGATCAGCATCGAGTGACTTTGGCAACAGTTACGGGGATGATCGACGTTTAAATAACTTGTATCGCGGGGAACACGATATTCGAAGAGACCATTCCGATCGTAACCGAGCGCATCTAAATAGCAATCGTAACCATAACGTTGGAGATGGATATCAAAATAAAGGTCACAACGACGACGGGTTTCAAAACGTTTACCACAAAGAAGAATTTTCTAAAAATAAGAAGTTTTTCGATACCGATCGAGATAATAAGTTGCAACAGAATTACAACGATTATGGAAATTTGTACGGAGATGTTGACTCTCGTTATTATGACGACGCTATTAACAGCGAAGCCGACGTTAAAGTTGGCGGTCAACGAAGCAATAATTACGGGAAGCAGTATTACGACGATGGGGAAGCCGATTATGCCACCAAAAATTATGGGAAGGAACATGAGGGACATGGAAAACAATACGATTCTGAAGGATATCAAGGGGGTAAAGGAGGCTACAACAATCAATACTATTAAGCTGATTCAATTGCATCCTTAATTTGGAGAAAATTAAGAGTCAATATAATATACTACCATCAATTGGCAATTTTATAACCATTTTTTTTAGGTATTATGATACAGTAATAGTAAAATTTACTAATGTACTTGAAATAGGGTTCACGTGTTATCAAATATTAATAAAATTTATTTAAATTATAAAAGCAATTTTTATTGAAGTTCAAATATTTTATGAGAACTTCGTTTAACTTAAATTATTAATAATTTTGAGTTAATCTAGTATGGTATAGCCTACATTTTATCGTTGAGAAATGAAGCTATTAGTAAACTAATGAACAAACATTTAAATAAAAAACTGGAAATTAATGTAATCATAAGTTTAATTAAAATACGTGTTAGTAAATAAATTTTAAAACGTCGCTTTAAGATTACATTTTTAATTTTGAACACATAGTTTTTTCATTATTTTTTTCAGTGAATTGAATTTTATAAAAATATTAATAAAAATTAGCTAAAATAGGATCAAAATTTTTTTTTAAAAAAAAACATTTTTGCGGCCGAAAATTATTTAATTTATACAGTAGGTATTACGAGTACCAATTAAAAAAAGCTAAGCATACAAATAAATACCGGTAATAAAAAAAACCGCTTAAAACTAATATCGTTTACGCACATTTAGTTTAACCAAAACCCCAATAGTTACCGCACGTAATTTAACAAATTTAACTTAATTTTCTTTTTAGAATAATTACTCGTATGTACCTATTTAAATTTATGTGAAAAGTGATTACAATGAGGTCCTAACTGGCAGCTAGAAATAGCTTGAGGTTGGCTGTACACGTCGTTCAGCATTTCTAACATGGAGTAGATTGACCTTCTCGATTTGGGTTTGGTAATTTCAGCTTTTCCTGGTTTTTGAACCTTCTGCCTTCCCAAAACGACACCGCCAGTTCCGCCACCGGTATTACCCATGTCTAAGAATGAAAAAATCATGTTGAGCAAGAAAACGCCAAAGCTGAGAACCGCTAAAGTAGTTAAAGCTGTGTCAAAGTTTGAGAAGAATAGTCCCTGGTTAACTAGTCCGGCACTGGCCATCGAAGCTCCGCTGAACCCATTTGTATTCTGGTAGCCATAAGATCTGCGGTTCAGATCCCTCACTTGTGCGGGCTCGTTCAGCTGTCCATGACTCGCATTGTAACACCAAACGATAGGTAAGCAAGCAAAAGCGAGCAAATAGCTTTAAAAAATAAACATAATCTACAGTTGCTATAAATTATTTTTTTTATATGCAGTATATAAAAAATGCAAACCTGTGAAACCTTTTTAAATCCATAACAATGTTTATTTTTTTAAAAATCTAGAAGCTTATATAGAGTTGTTTTCGCTTGCGTATAACTTTATTGTAATTGTGTAATTTCACCAGAGCATCTCTTGGAACCGCCTATCCCGCTAGGTTATATCATCGCTTTACTGAATGCGAACATTATTTTGTTTTTGATAGAGAAAGTCAAAAATAAACGTTTCCGTATCTTTACCTTTATTTAGCTATGCTATCAAATGCATTTCACGTTTGATGAAAAAATATAAATAATTTTATAATTATTATTATTATTTACCATATAAAAATTTCATTCACAATACTTTGCCCTGGCCCTGACCTCATGTGACTCTTAACTTTAAAAAAAAATTACTGTAACGTTTAGATAGGAAACTGCATGTCCTATAAAATTAAAAAAGTCGGTGAAAAAACAGTATTTTCTTCTCAATGACTTTTAAAATCATTATCATTTAGTGCCAAATACCGGTACTGAATATAAGACTTTGATCAAGATAAGAAAATATACTGCATACACAAAATCTACAATTAATCAAAATAAGGGACCCCGAGGTATACAGAGATCAAGAAGAGCCCGAATTTCATTAAAATTATATACCGGCACCCGGTAATAAAAAAATTCCGGAAAAAAAAATTGCGTTTGTATTTTTTTAATAAAACTTCTTACTTATGACGACGTTACTGCTTTAAGAATAAATCATTTCCTTTTTAACTGTTTATAATAAACCTAAAAATTCAAATTCTTACGTCATAAGAAGTAGAATATTATTATCGTGAGCATAAAAACAGTAACAACACGTATTTCTTTCACAACCTCCAAATTAAAAATGTTACTTCAATAAATTAATTCTGAATAGAAAACCAAATAGATTATAACAAGTCTATAATATCTATGAGTACAACACTTAAGATTAAATTAAACTACCGTCAAAATGTTTTTTTTTTTTTAAAAAAAATAGAGTGGCTTTAATCCACAGCGCAATAATAACTTAACCGTTAATAACAAGCTCCTTAATGTTTTATAGCAATTTTAATTGAAAATTATATTTAAATTAACAATTTATCTTAAACTCAAAAGTAAAAATTCTAATTAAGCAAATTTTAAAAGTAAAAAAAAAATTCTTTCATTAGAAAAATCACCATTTGACTAGAAAGTAATGATTAAAGGAATAATTTTAAATTGTACAAGCGTAATTAGAATAATAAACATAATAAATTTTGAAACCTATCTACGTACAGCACAGAAAATATCAAAAAAATTTAAAAATCTATAATAATTAAATTGAACCTCTTAAAGCAATCAAATTTAATTAATTAATCGCATAAGTTATATAAAATTTTTGATTGTCGCGTGTAGGCCTAATTAAATTTTTGCATTAAATTCTAACATAACAAGAATTGTTAAAAGATGTTATTGAGAGTTTGCAAAAGTTTTTAACCGTCAACAAAATCTAGCTCTAAGCGTGATTTTTGCAAAATGGACGTCCTCCTTTAGCATAAAAGCTTTCTCCATCTAAATTCTTGAGGCACATCTGTTAACGTAACTTGTTAATACAATGCACTTTATACTAAAATACAGTAATGGCGAGACTTACGGTGCATCTAAAACACTTTGAGTGATAGCTGTTCTTAAGCGCTTCTATCCAGCGATCACCAGCCTCAATTGAAAAACCGCAACCAACGCATTTCGTAGTAAACAACTGATTCCAATCTAAATTTATAATTTTCAATCAACACTCAACTAAGGTGTAATAAATAATTCATTTTACCTTTCTCGCAATATGGCAATCCATCTTCCAAATAAAAATTACTGTTGCCAAATGGGGCGTGGCAGTGTGAACAGACAAAACAATCAGGATGCCATTGCTTATCAATAGCATTTAAACAATTCTATAACGGTAATGATTAATATTGTCTAAATTTGGAAAATACGAAATGAGTATAAACCTACTCCTTTAATTCTAGTAGAGCATTTAAAGCAAACAGGAGCCAGATAAGCTTCATAGCAAATCTCGCAATACAATTGCCCTTGTTCTTCAACAAACCCTATGTCTTGAAGCGGTTTTTGGCATTGGGCATTCACGCAACGGAAATGATGATGGCACCAAGTTTTTCCGAGGGCATTGACAAAAGGGCCTCTGCTCCAAATTTATCAATAGGAGACAACATTATCAATTTAAACTTTTTATCATTTGCAATATTAAAAATCTACTTTATCGGCGCTTCACATGCCGCGCAGACAGGGGTCCTCGTGCCAGGAACTGAAACTGTGTTCAAAGTTGCTCCTCCACGATTTGGAGTTAGTCTCAATCCCATAATTGGAGATGTATGTATAGGTTTAGTTGTCGCTCCATTAGACGTAGCAGCAGACCACGTAGACAAATGAGTGCGGTTGTTTCGGGGACTGAGAGGAGCAACTACAGGTTTGGCGGAAACTGTTAATGAAGAAAATGGTTTGGGGGAAGCTATGGGAGCCAATCCCAAACCGGATAAAGTTAGATAAGATGTTGTTATTACTAAAAGAGTCCAAAAGGGGATGGGAGAAAAAGTAAATAGAAAAGCGCTCGGAAAAGCGTTCTAAACTACTTTTATGTGCTTAGATCTTACAAGAGTAAATTGCACAATAGAAAGAACATAAAAATTGTGCCTAAAAGGAAGCAGTGACTGATAAAATGTCTATTGTTTATGATATTTTAAGTTCTTTACAAAGGTTTGGCACTCTAAATATAAAATCACTAGAAAAAACCCCCCAATTTAAATTAAATTTAATTGATAGATTTATACGAGCTTGGATTTAAAGAAAACTTAAGAAAATCAGATTTGAAAACAAATTGTTTTGTATCGTACCTATAAATTGATTATGAACATCATTATTCGATTGCAAATGACGTACAGTAGTACTATTGACGCTGATTGGGGTTGCAGCCGACAGTTTTATCCTCTACAAATGCAAGATTAAGTATTTAAAATGCTTCTTTTCAAGTTAAAAGACTTATTTTCAAAATACATTACATTAGTAACCGATGGATTAAAAGAAGTTGAAGACGAAGGCCCTTGAAAAGATACTCCCACAGTTTGTATTTCTTTATTTGGCAACGTAGAACCACTAAACAATTAAAATGCGCAACATTAAATTTATATACCGGTAATACAATAGTTGTAAATTGAATAAAACAAACTGATTTTAAAAAATTCGTAATCTTTTGAATATGGTAAATTTTTACTAAAGTACTTTGATATGTTTTACTGTACCAGTATAATAATAATTATTATTTTAACTTACATGGGCATAACAATGGGACCATTTGGTGTAGTTTGAGGATTTTTTGCCATCAAACGAGCATGAACCTCACAATATAATTTATCCTTGACATTAAAATAACCTATATTATCCAAATATTTTACTGTATATTAAGCTGTAAATCTCATTCCACTTATTTTATTACCCGTGTTTCTTAGCGAAGACCCACATGTGGCACACTTGAAACAGTCTTCGTGGAGATTTTTATCCTTAATACGAACAAAAATTCCTCTAAGAACAAATTAATAATTAAAATGCAAACATGTTTTGACTAAAGTAAGCCATAACCATGCAACATTAACCATCAATAATGATAAACTATTAATAAAAAATTAAATTGAAAATAAATGTCTAAACTTTCAAATCGATAAACAATGTACAGTATTGACGATATTTTGCACAGTTAATGCTGCAATACATTGTTCATACACTATCAATCGTCCACACTCAGAACACAAGTTTTTGTTACTATCAGTAGATGGTTCATTATGATCAACCGGTTTAGGTGGTTCTAAATGATGCAACACAGTTGCAAGTGGAAGAGGTTCTACAATCGCGCGGCAATAAAAAATAATGAAGCTTAAATTGAATAATTATTATCAAACATAATAGGTTTAAACCTTCTTTTTCATTAAGAGATTTCTGCAACGCCTTAAAAAATTTTGACGGAATATCGTGCTTTACCGGTTGGGATTTAGGATGAGAATCCTCAACTTCGGATGTTTCTAAATTTTCCGAAGGAGTAGATTGGTCCTCCAAGACCATTCGGTACACAGCCGAGTCTAAATTCACCGGTGGTACATTTTTCATAAAATTATTACTATTCATGAATAAAAATCAGAATTTGTTTCTTTTATTTTTAAATATTAATTTAATTTTGTTTGGTACCCAACAGCTCCGGTGGGCAAAACTTCTGCTTGGGTGGCAAGCGTATGAGCGATGTTTTGCTTAGAGTATAATGGAGCGGGTGAGTTGAACAGCTTTGGAGAAATCTTTTGATCACCATTTTGTTGACCAAATGGCTTGGGTTTCAAATTGTGATTACTACTCACACTGCGGATTTCCTTTTACATAAAAAACTCAATTAAAATCAAGAAAAAAAAAAAGACTACCGGTATTGCAAAATATCATTTAAAAAAAAAATGTTTTTATTTGCACCTGTGGTTTAGCAGCTAGTGACGTTTGGGTTAAAAGCATGAGGGGTGCATCGTTTAAATGAACGCCATTTTCAGTTGGTAGTATATTTGTTACAGTTGGCTTCCAGACTCGAGTTTCTCCTCTGCACAAAATTATTCATTTAACATTTTTATGATTAAGTTTAAATAATTTTATGTTCCTCGCAGTTTATAATACAAGTGTTTATGTAAAGTGACGACCTTACCCTCCTTCCCACCATCCACCCTTCCCCGTTTCCTTAAACTTAAAGGAAAGTTTTTAACACGAAATTGAATGAACTCTTACAATATTAATTTTTAGAAAAACAACAACAACAAAATCCCATTTACCTTTGGACTGTTATTTCAAATTGATTTCCCGCTTGAACTAAAGCATCCTGTGCTTCTTTATGTTTCATATTTTCAGTAACCACGCCATTTATTTTGAAGATGACGTCCCCAGCTTGCAAACCAGCCTTTTCAGCTAAACTCCCACTCGTTACCTATTTGCGTACCAAAAAAATTAAAACATATTTTCGGTAATGTATATGAGCGAATTGTTTATTACGCCGAATTATCTGGCATTGACACCTGTTTTGTGTTTCTTTCTTTCTTTCTTTCTTTTTTTTTTTTGCAATTCTGTTACCGGTATCTCTATTTATTTATTTATCTCTAACTCATTTAGAATGGCAAATGGATTTTATGTTCTACTTTAAATCACAATTCCATTCGATTTAAATGGTTGCTCTTACAAATTTCTAAAAAAAAGATAATAAATGCAGTGTATTTGTATAATGGCTGTTAAATGTCACGTCAACTGTTTAGCCTATATTAACATAATAGATAGTTTTTATTATAAAAACAAACCCACTCTTAGTTTTAAAAAAAAATTCTTTCTACAGTTACAAATAAAATTTTGCGGAAATCTACGCCTTTATATTATTATAGCGGATGCTGCTGCATTACAAATTCGTAAAGTGTGTCAAAATGATAAATACTATTAATGATAAATGTTTCGTAAAACTAATAGAACGTGAAAATGAAAATACTGTTGCTTCATTTGATACTGAATTATCAGAAAAAATATTTTATATCTCTAAACGCGTTATCCGGTCTCCAATACAATACCGGTCTGTGTGTTCTTCTCTCCTTATTGATAATAACGTCAACGATTATTCATCGACGCAATATTTGTTTAGCTGTACATGTAGCTTACAGTACGTGGCATCTGTGCAGGTGCGTCTACGCACTCGTATTGTAAATTAGGTTTTCAATCACATTATATATTATACACCAATATCAAGTCTCACGTTATGAAAATTTTGCCAGAAAATGAAGAAATAATTAGGTCGAATTGAAATGCGCTATATTCTAATATAAGAAATAAAAATTATTTTTGTATGGCATCGAATGAATGAGTTATGATGAAAGTTTGATAGTGGAAAACGGCTATTTATCTTGGCTTACAAAACTAAATTGTCGATAAGCGATACAATAGGTTAAAAATAACAACTTGAATTATAATTTTCAACCTTTGGATTTTTAAAAATGTTTATCAGTAAAATACACTATGACAGTAGGCTGATGTCAACATTTTCATGTAAATATTAAATCGAAACAGTTTCTCAGTGCAAAGATGAATCAACAAATAAACTAAAAATTAAATTTAAAACGGAAACAAAACTTTTTTTTAGAAATATTTTTAAGAAAATGTTCGTCATATGTAATTATACCGGTATATTTAATTAACTTGAAATAAAGCAAATTAATTATAAAGTTTCCAAACTAACATCAACTAGCCTAAAGTATTAAAATAAAAATACTGTAAACTCTAAACAAGCCACAAATTTCTAGATATTAAAATAAGTGTTCAATTAAAAAATTCAGTAGATTAAAGCAAAGTAGAAATTAGTGTACGGTATATAAATCCATCAAAATATTGCGAACTGACCTTCTGTAAAATGAGGGGAGAATTGAAATCCTTGCCTCCTTGCAGTCGAAAT
The DNA here is from genome assembly GCA_034692225.1 of Polydesmus complanatus. Classification (NCBI taxonomy): domain Eukaryota; kingdom Metazoa; phylum Arthropoda; class Diplopoda; order Polydesmida; family Polydesmidae; genus Polydesmus; species Polydesmus complanatus. The sequence continues at coordinate 45,829 of JAQGAZ010000756.1, forward strand.
CCCCATGGTTGAATTTGATCTCGCGATAGTTTGACAGTTACAATTATGTCAGTCATATTTTACCCGTTAATAATTATTAATAAATTGATGAAAGTAGTCGCGTGCCCTTTAAGTGCAAAGGAGATGGAGAGTGAGATCGAATATAATAGAAGGGGCGTATCCTTCTTCATCAAACTTTCTTTTTAAAGTTACTCCACAAAGTTTTTTTTTTTTTTTTAAATTTCTTACCGGTCTTATTCTGAGAGAAAAACAATCCGGTAAACAGTAATAAAGATGAGATTTAACGATTTTCAGTTCAAGGGTGAAATTCAGTTGTGGGGAAAATCTAAACGTTATTCTTTCAACACTCTGGAAAAATTACTTAAAAACTTAGGATGTGGAGATCACTTTTATCTTTTTCCTGCTTTTGGAAAGTGCTTTGCCGGTTTCAATGGAAATCGAAAGCAATTTTTGGGAGCCAGTGTAACAGTGAGCGACGCATTGCCAAAATTCAAGCTGCTATTTTGTAGCTCATTTCAAGCTACGATTGCACTCGTCATCCACTTGAACCAGCTGCTTCACACGCGTTGTAATTATTATTAGGATAACATATCTTTACGCTCAAATGGAGTTAATATAAAAAAATAATGTATTTTAACGTTTTGGGTTTTAAACAAACTGAAATTTATGCAATTAAAATAATGCAAAAATTAAAGTGGTAAATATAAAGATAAATAAACGCCATAAAATATTTAACATAGATTTAATTAATTTTCAGATGGTTTCTTTTAACCATAATCTTGTGATAGAATTAAATTTTCGGATGAGTAAAAAAAATGTAAACTATGCCCGAATTTATTAGTCATTAATTTTATTAACCAGTGGAAAGTTGAGGAGGTCGTTTGACGTCATCGTGTTAGTAAAGACTAACACAAAATTAAAGTGCATTAAATGAAACCACATAATGTTTCGTTTTAAGGGGGATTGAAGGCAAATTTTCCGGACCTGAAATCCGTTAGATGGCGCTGATTTTCACTATAGAAGGCGGCCTTAAATGCGTCATGATTGA
>JAQGAZ010000757.1:0-46812 GCA_034692225.1 Polydesmus complanatus
TGCGCTAACTGCTTTTTTTACTTGGTTTTCTTAACCTATATTTCAATTCTAATGACGACATAAGCATAAGAAGAGTGGATAAGAAGTGTGCTGCGCTATCTCTCTATTGAAGTTTTTAACTTCATTATTTAAATTACAGTACCGGTACATGTACAGTGTATAAGAAAATTTTAAGTTTTTTTTAATACTCGGTAGGCCTAAACATTTTTAATACAGTAACACAGTATTGTAGGCCTACCGGTATTGCCTGAATACAGTTTTTTTTTAGGAAAATAAATCAAAGTCCGATGATAATCTCACAATTTCCTTCGAGCAAAAATTGAATTGACATTAATATCCGCACGTGTTCAGAGAGGAAAATAGCAGTTAGGCAAAATTAGCATTCATTTGAACTCGTTACGCTTTTGGAGAAACTTGTTAGTTTTCATTGAAAGGGCGTTTCCAGTGAATTTTGAGTGAATGGAAATGGAAATTATTAAGTACATCACTAAAGCGAATAGTAAAAAAACATGTGAAAAAGGGATTGTTAAATTTGTTTGTCAACCAGAGCAGCATTTCAATTTAACCTGTGGTTAATTGTTAATATCCGGCTCAATATTCAAGCGCCAGCGAGGGTAATGTTTATTGTCAATGGGCAATTAATATGGACACGGTGCATTAGCTAATGTGCACTACAATCCTACTACATGTACTAGCTGTATGATGAGGTAGCACTTTACAATATTTCTGGCTCTCTCATTGTCCTATTCACGCTAAGTTGCTTGCAACAAAAAGTCAAATGTTCATAGTCATAACATTATGAGGCGCAGCTGTTGGACTTTGTTTGCCATTTCAAGGTTATTAAGAAAACTGCACAAACAACCACAATATTTTGAAAAAGCACTGTTGTGTAAATTCGTCGTCTTGAGTAGGGGGATGGGTGGAAGGGGTGAATGTCGGGATTAAGTTTGATTAATTTGGACCTTTTCAAGCATGACCACATCTACATGTCGTGCATGTTACTAGTACGTAGCGGTATAATTAGAAAAATTAAATTAATTTAATCTTGCTTACATTATAATAACCGTAGAGCTTAATTATTTATCTAACTTTTAATTCTGGCTATTAATTATTAATAGTAAATGATTCGTCATTATGTTTTTTTGTTTTTTTTAATCCAAATTGGCCGGGTTTTTTAACAAAAAATATTCCGGTTATTTAACATTTTGACACTTGGTACTGTTTTCCCTCGTTATCCGCGTCGGAATTTAATTTAACAGTGTACGGCGAAACTCTGTGGGTGTGATAAATTTGAGTTTATGTTCGACGGTAATTATGCTCGATTTACAACTAATAAAAATGTCATTTTAAGCAATATTTTGTTAAAATTGCCTTTTTTTTAAAATAAAAACTAAAAATAAATAAATAAAATTTAAAAAAAAAACGTAATACTTTCACTAACAAATTCGATCGCAAGTTTATTTTACAAGCTCCTAGTACGGTACTGCGGCTACTCAGTGAACATATAGAGAGCAACACTGAACCAATTATTGTTACCGCGAATTTAGAGCGTTATCTGCACCTTTCAAGCCTCAATTGACTAATATGGGATTGGGATATCAATCGCGGCATTTTCCAGGAACGGATATTATAATTATACTCGTACAATTCGAGATATCAGTGATGATTATTCTATGAAAAGAGGATTGTACTAGGATCTTTCGCCCCTTCAAAATGTACTTTCAATACGCTGTACAGAATATAGCCTTATAATACTCCTTTAAAATGCCGTCCTGTCTATATTTATAAATAGTTAGCAATAAAACAAAAATAAAAAAATAAATGCAATTGAAAAAAAAAATTAATCGTTGGCGTCAGCATGGTTGGAAATAAATTCCATAACTCAGTAAATATGTCATTTGCGACAAGTTGTTTACAAGGCCCATCTTAAAATTTTTTTAAAAAAAAATATATTAAAAAAATTTCTGCCACAATATTATGCTGCTTAAATCGCAACTTGTGTAGCGCGTGCACATTTAAACAATTACCGAAAGTTAATTATAGTGAAACGCTGAACGTTTTTCTTTCTTTTCGAGGTATTTTTAAATAACTCGAATTCTTCAGTGTGTTTTAGCTTGGTTACTGCTAAGTTTGGGAGGGGTTGTTTATTTTTTTTTTCTAGGCAACACTCGTGTGTTTTCAACGATCCCCACTTCTCTTTTCACTGACTCACTGTTGATAACATTAAGCTTAGCACCCTATGAGTGTAGAACTGCTGCTGTTCAAAGTTTAAAAACCAAACAAAAAAAAAAAAAAAAATGAAGTAAACAAGCTCGACGCAACTTTTCGAAACTTTAAATATATAAATGTATAAACAAAAGTGTATCGATTAAACGCGAAGGAATAAATGCGGCGATATATTTGTAAAGGCGAGTCCGTTGGCCTTGTGATTTAAACACGCAGATGCACGCCACATTGACTGTGAACGCGCGGGGCTCAACTCCCAATGTACAAATTGCACTTGGCAAAAATATCGATTTACAGTACGTCTGAGTTTGTGCGCTATTTCGCTGTGCACTTAACATTGCAATCGGTTGAAAAGCGGGGCGCACGCCAAGTTCAGTAGCATGATGCCGAAGGGATAAACGCATTCGCAATAGAAATGGTCGCGATGAAACCATAGTACAGGTTGTCATGGCAACTCATCTTGCGCACATCTTGCGTAGACGGTTCCTATGACAACTGAGGAAAGCGGGTGTTGACGCTACTACCGGTGTATGAATCTTAAAAACTGCTCACGTAAATCATCTTAAAAAATAGCTACTTTCTCGATCAATTCGTTAATTAGACAAATTTGGGGATACTGTACTGTGTGTTTCGAATGTTGTAGCTATTGTCATTCTTAATTTGCGATTGCCAAAATTGTATTTAATAATTATTATTACAGTATTATCCACTTCCGTGACACATTTAAATCCATGTTTCAATTTAAAAAAATTAGTAACAGTTCGAGAAGAGATGCATTTAATCGAATTAATTTACGTCTATTAGAATTACTTTTATTATTACAAGTTTTGACAATTACAGTCACCTAAATAAATTAGGCCAATCTACCGTAGTTGAATATTCAAGTACGAGTAATTTAAAATATGCAATGCTCTGTATTGCCAAAAAAAAAAATGATCTTAAATACCAAGCGCTTCAAAGTTAAACATTTTAAAATACTGTTCGGAACAATGTGCATGTACAGTATAACGAAAATAAACTAGAATTTCATAAAGTATAAAATGCGTTCCGCGTTTCCTAAGAATTATTTCCGGTGTTCCCTTTTATTTTTCATATGCCTATTATCCGAATTTTGAACCCGAAATCTTAACCCCAAAATGCAACTTTTCTTTAAGTTACTAATAGATCTACAGTACAGTATATTAAATCTTAATAATCTTTCATTCAATCCTTTTATTCAATACAATTTAGTTGATCGAAATAGAAATACACGTTTTTAAAAACTAAGCCATTTATCTTATTTTGATAATTTTTGACGATTTTGATCATCAAATAATTTGAAATTGATTGGTTGAGATCAAAATCAACACAATTTCTTCACGCTGTATTTAATCTTTTTAATTTCAATCATTATGATATCTTTAAAAATGATAACAATTTTTATTACTTTTTAGCTTTCAACAAAACGAGATATGTTTTTTCGAGATGGTTCCAGCCCGACAACCCCAGTATCTTCCTCTACAACGATTAACACAAATGGAACCAGTGCGGTAAAAGATCAAGATGAAGAGAATACAGCGCCTAATCGTTTATCAAATAATAACCACAAGGCGGAAAAATCCAGCACCAACTCTGGTCTTCCAACGAAAGAGGTGGAAGGGTACGTAGGATTTGCGGTTCTTCCCAATCAAATTTACAGAAAAGCTGTGAAAAAAGGATTTGAATTCACTTTGATGGTTGTAGGTAAGACTCCCGACCGAAATCCTTTTTAAACCATTTATTTCAATTTAATCGCATTATTTTTCTTTTTCTTTTTCTTTTCTAATACGTAAAGGTGAATCCGGCTTAGGTAAATCGACGCTCATGAATTCTATGTTTTTATCTGATATTTACTCCAACGAATACCCCGGACCCAGTCTGCGTCAGAAAAAAACGATTCAAGTAAACAAAAAAAAAACCATTAAATTTAAATAATCGTAAAAAATTCATTTTTTCAAATTGGAAATATCTAGGTGGAAACATCAAAAGTAATGTTGAAAGAGAACGGCGTAAACCTTCAGCTCACTATTGTGGATACTCCAGGGTTCGGAGACGCCGTAGACAATACAAATTGGTATACAACATATTCATTAATTTTTTTTAAAAAATTAATTAGTAATTAAATTTTAATTCCATTGTTTGGTATCTTCAACAGTTGGCAGCCTGTCATCGATTACATTGAAACGCAATACGAGGAATATTTGAATTCGGAATCTCGGGTCAACCGTCGAACGATGCCGGACAATCGAGTGCATTGCTGCATTTATTTTATCGCTCCATCCGGTCACGGGTACTACTCACAATTTATTTCTTAGATGAATTATTTTAAAAATATATAATATGCAAAAACACCATATTAGTTTAAAACCACTGGACATCGAATTTATCAAACGACTTCAAGATAAAGTAAATATCATTCCAGTGATTGCCAAAGCTGATACGATGACACCGGAAGAATGCTCACTTTTTAAAAAAACGGTACAGTACCATTCTTTCAAAAAATAATGATAAAATATACCTTTTCTTGAAAATAAAATAAAATTTTATATTAAGATTTGCAATGAAATAACTCAAAACAAAATCAAAGTGTATGAATTTCCCGAGGGTGATGACGATGAAGCAGACAGTAAAAATCACAAAAATTTAAAGGTACCGGTACTTTTTATACAGAAATATTATTTTCAAAAATTGAACTTTAAAATTCAATAATAACAAAATAGGATCGAGTTCCATTCGCTGTTGTCGGTAGTAATGTCTTAATTGATTCAAACGGTAAAAAAGTTCGGGGAAGACGGTATCCGTGGGGTATCGCTGAAGGTTTGATACACTTGTGAACGATACGGTAATAATTATTATTATCCGACTTATAATTCTTTTTCATAAATTTACAGTGGAAAACTTAGAACACTGCGATTTTCTTGCTTTACGAAATATGTTAATACGGTTAGTGAACTGAAATTTCGTTAAAATATTTTGTAATAATAATTTTTTGAACTTTGAATTGTTAGAACTCATATGCAAGATTTAAAAGAAATTACGAATAACGTGCATTACGAAAATTACCGTTATCGTAGATTAGCCGGAGTAGGAAACGATGGAAAACCCCTTCGCGTTTCAAATAAGTAAGTTCAATTTTAAAAAATACTTTAAATCTTTGCTTCAAAACGAATAATAATTAGCTAGTGCAGCATAATATTTTTGCTTTCTTTTGATTTCAATTTTGTTTCCAAAATTATTAACCTTTGGGTGTTTCTTAACAACTTTCCTTACTATTATTTTGCCTGAAACTCATTTCTTTGATTTGCTGCAATAATGGCTTAAATTATTAATTTAAGCTTTGTCTTTATCGAAATTATTTCAAAAAAGCGCACGTTGTAATATGTATACGTCCCTCTCAGTTTTTGCCCCCAAAGGATAATGAACACCTTTCTTATCTTTTGGTAAGTTCATGCTAATTTTCACTTTTGTTCCAATTAATTTTTTTATTTCTTCCTCATAATAATATAGTACTGCTTTCAGTTTTTTTTTTTTAAATTTTATTATTTCTTTTTATTTAATTTTCAACTTTCACAGAATGAGCCTTTAAAAAAAAGGTTCTACGCACTTTATTTGCATTCATTAACCCTTAAATTTGATTTAGGAATCCCTTAGCTCAAATGGAAGAAGAAAAACGTGATCATGAGAGTAAGATGAAAAAGATGGAACAAGATATGGAGCAAGTGTTCGAGATGAAAGTGAAAGAGAAAAAACAGAAATTAAAAGACTCTGAAACAGATGTAAACAAAATTTTCATTTCTTCATTTTTACTTTTTATTCATTTTTTTTTTTTTTTAAAAAAAAATTTTAGTTGCAAAGGAGACACGAGCAAATGAAGAAAAACTTAGAACAACAGCAAAAGGAATTAGACGAGAAAAGAAAGGCGTTTGAGAGGGAAAAATCCACTTGGGAAGACGTAAATAAAGTGTCTTTAGATGAATTAAGGCGGCGCTCACTTGAAAATAATTCGAAAGAGTAAGTAGAAACAATTTTTATTTATTTATTTATTTTTTAAATTTCAATTTTTAAGTTTAAAATTAATCCGGTGGATTTATAAACGGGGGACCCTTTAAATGAATTTTTAGTTACAAAAAAGTTATTCGCGTAAATAATAGGGTTGCTCTTGTTTCCAGGGGCGAATTTGGTCTAAAAATGAAATTAAATTATTGTTATAATATTTATGTAATTCGTCGAAGAGCTGTAGCAAATTAATAATTAAAAATTTAATAATATATTAAAAACTTAAAAAAAAAAAATAAATAATAATGGGTCTGATGATGCCAAACATTTCCACTTGTCTGAAGTTTTAGCGGTTCGAGCAGTTCATCTACGATCGACATTATGAGGAAATCGTCGTTTCTTAAACTGAAACGTGAGGACATCGCCTCGAGGAGACCTTCATTACCTCCGCATTCATTATCGACTAGTTTTTGGAGTTACAAACGTGAATGATATTAATTATTGCAAGCGTTCAATTCATCTTACTAATCAATAATTCCAAATATCCGCATTTAGTTTGCACGCGGCCAAATCATTTTCTAACCAAATCGTTGATTGAACTAATAATTCTTAATATTTTAATAATTATTATTCCACGTTTTAGATTGCACGTAGATTCATTGGGCCAAATTCGCCTCTTTTTAGTTTTAATTTCTCCATTTAATAATTAGAAGGGGGGGAAAAAAACCCCAATCTATTTTAGAGTTTTTGTCTTTTTCTTGTTGTGTTTGTGTCGAGAACTAATTTCAACTAACTAATCTAATTTGTTTGCTGTGTTGTGTTACAGACAAGTAGATGGAAAAGAAAAGAAAAAGGAGAAGAAGAAAGGACTTTTTTAATAATTTAAAAAATACCTGTTCTTATACAATATTATAACACATGATTACGGATACGAATTATTAATCGCAATTCTATATCAATTTCTAATTATTATTATTATTAATTTTTTTTTTTTGTAAATTGATACAATTTTTTATTTCTCTCGGTCGGTGTATTTATATGTTCGCAAATACGCCTAACGATCATAATTATAATGTATAAACAACAAAAAAAAGCTGTTATCATTTTTTTCTACCAGTAAAATCGTTTTCATACAATTCATTCCATACTAAACAATAATATAACTTCCGAATCCGATTTTGTATTTAAAAAATTTAAATATTTGGGTCCATCCTACATCATTATAATACGAGTAGCCAACTTTTCATAAAATTATTATTTCGCTTTTAATAATTTTTTTTGTTATTGATATTAATCATTATTTCAAATACACGTATTACTGAATTTTGTGTGGGTTGTACGTATAAAATGTCTGTGTGTTTATACAATGTTAATAAATTTTAGGTCAAAAAATGATATCGTGGTGTGAATTTATCGATTAAATTAAATCAATTGAGCAAGTAAATGTTTGCATTTGCTAGCTAAAAATTATAATTTTGTTAAAACATCGATAATTAATTTTTATTTTTAAAAAATAAGTGCAACGTTTTTTCTGAGTTATACTTCAACGTTCGCTGAATAATAAGTTGACACAAAGATAAAAATGTAGCCTACTGTAATTGGCCTTTCGTATAAAAACAACATAAATAATAGATACAGTAGCTGAAATTTGAAAAGATTCTTTTCTTTGAGAAGCCTAATACATTTGCATCGATTGTGGAATCGATAATTAATCGCCGATTAAAGCCACATTAGACGCAAGAAAGAATCGACAATCGATTCTACATTCGATACATAAGTCGGACTCCAGCAAACGACGCAAGACTACCGATTAAAATCTCAAGTTCTCAACATTTTGGTATTTATGTCGCTTATTAAAAATAATATAAGTTTATCTCGCTTTTGGCTACACCATGATCTCGCTTCTTTTTTAGTACCCTGCTTAACTGTTATGATCATTGTGGATCAATTGGACCTATTGATTGCAAAACATCAGAGAATTTACTTCAGCATTCCATTCTAATTGATACAGTAGGCTACTACAATTTGACCAAAACGACTTTGGCCACCAAAATGGTTTGTTAAAATAAATAATGGGCAGTTCATCCTTTCATTAACAACATTGTCATAATAATAATAATTATCAAAGAGGAATTAAACCGGTACGCTACCGCAATTAAGCCTGCGAGCTTAAAACTGAAACTACGTACGTGTAAGTACCGCGGTTATTACGTCAATTTACAATAGAATTTTAGTCTTACTTACTTTTTTTCTTGGTATCTGTCGAAGGACGCCCAGTATGTGATTCCATAAATAATACAGTATTATGGAATAAACTAAATTTAACTGAATTAATATCACGTGAACTTGCGCGAATACACTACCGACCGATCGAAGCACGCCATCTTTATTTGCCTTCACTGTGGAATTAACGCAATGTAAAAATGTGATTGGCGCTCGTGCTACGGTGGACCAGTAGTGCCTAATAATAATATTATGCAATTAAAATTATTTTAAATAAAACGCATTAAAATTCGCTTAATATTTTAAAATTTACTAACAAAATTATAGTAAACATTTAAATAAAAAAATAATTATTAAGTTGCCAAAAGTCCATTAATTATTTATTTTTTTTTAAAAATTGTGATTTTGTTAAAATTTTTAATAATTTATCATGCGTTAATTCTGGAATAAACGCATGAAACTTTTAATAAAAAAATCTTTGTAATATGAAATTTATTAATCAATTGCCAATACCATTAAAAACTAATTACCTATAGAAATTACAAAGAAGGGCAATGCAGAGGCTATTGTTTCTGGGGTATGAGGTGGCTACAATTTTGTGTGTAAGACATATTAAATATTATTATAAAGCAAAAATAATTCAAAAATAATATGTTCAGCAAACAAGATTATAATACCATATTATTATCACCATATAACAGCAGTATAATGCTATTTCTACCCTTCCTATTATTTCTGCGGTTAGTTAATCTTGACCTTTGATTTAGGAAATAAGAATTTGTTTATCGCCAATTTAACAATTACACTTAAAACAATAATGACGGCTGATACAATTCCAATGATGAAAGCAATAACATCAATTCCGAGATATTGGATCAGGTTTAACTTTTGTGCTCCGACATTTTTTAAATGAGGAGCCCCCTTGTGCCTAATCACATACTCTACCCAAAACGCTGCAGTTTCAACGGGCGGATGTGGCCGGTCTCGAGTCAGCCGTGACAGCTCTTCGGCCTTGCTTTTATATCTGATAAATGGCATAAATAAATAACTCGCACATATGAATATAAAAGCAAACAAACTTTTTATCGTATAATAAATAAGTAATTTTCTCCAAAGTTTCTTCTGCAGTAGCTGTTGTCCAGTCAAGAATTATTGCAAAACCTTTATTAACTGCTTGATTAATATTAAAATCCCGGTCGGCGCCTAATGGAACTCCCAGTAATGGAACGCCATGATAAACAACCTAGATTATAAAAAAATTAGTCTTTTTAAGGTTCAATTTAATAAAAAAAAATGTAAAATATATACTTCCTGCAAACTTAATAGTCCACCGTGAGTTATTGCCAATCGACATTTTGGATGAGCTATTTAACAAAAAATAATTTTTAGCTATTAATTAAGACAGTTTGAAATTTTATTTTACCCATTAAATCTTGTTGAGGTATCCATTTCGAAAGCATGACATTAGGCGATATGCCTTCCAGAGTATCTTCAAACTTCCAAATAACTTTTTGTTTTAACGATGCGAATACTGTTTGAAATAGAGATGTAAATTCTTTTGGCAATCGATTGCCTTGCACAACAGAGCCCATAGACATTACGATAAAACCATCTTCTCCAGAACTATCTACAAATTCTTCAAAAATCTAGTTTTAAGAAACCAAAATTACTCATTTTAATTCAAATTGAAGTGGTTTGTTATAATATATAACCACATCTTATAACTCTTAACTAAATAAAATATTGCATTTAGATTTTCTTTCCTCCGCAATTATTTCTTATTTTAATACGGTTAGCAATAATTGTTTCTGTATTTTTTTTTTTTTTAAAAAGACCCAAACACCTAGAAATAATATTTTTCAACTACTAACACCATTCTAAATGCACACTGGACAATTGCAATTACCCTTTTTCGCTGCAACTTTTAAAAGCGAGATTTCATATTATCAATACAGTACTGTACTTTTAAAAATTGGACGTTTTTGCTTAATATAATCTAAATACACTGTACACTCATCAGCTCATTTGATTTCAAAATTCATTTAAAGCTAAATGTCTACCTTTGACAGTCTTTTCCCATCTCTGCAGTGCATTCCACCAACATCAATAACAAAAGGCATTGTCGGTTTTGCTTCATCTAAAGAAACATGAGAATTGACGAGAATTAAGGATGCGTTCCCTATCACTTCCAAAGATGTTAAAGGATGATCAATATATTTGGCGGCTATTGCATCATTTCCCGGCCCCATGTATAATTTGTAAAAGAGAGAATGAATAAAAGCAGTTAAATGGTTGATAACTCGTTGTTGGAAATTCATCGTGGAACCAAAGGGTTTGGTGGGAGAAGGGACATAACTTAACGGATACGGAATATTAAGCTCCCACGCGATGTGTGTGAGGAGGACGGAAGGAGAAACAAGAATCAATGGCGCGCCCAAACTATTCAACCATTTCAAATGACATTCGTTGAAGGAAGCTACTGTCATTACCGCATCATATGTCGCTCTTTTTTTCATACTTAACTCGTTTCGCAATGTTTCAAATGTTTGATCGTTAAATAATCTTTCGCAAGCTTCGTTCAAAACACGAACCGGTTCCAACATTGCAGATAAAGCGAGGCTATTGGTGGTTGTTTTGGAAGCCCATTCGGTCCAAGTATTTAAAAAGTAATCGCTGCTCTCAAGATGAATGTATTCGATATTTGGAAGTGCGTTTGAGGGTGCTCTTGCTAATCCTACATAGGTAACACGATGACCTCTCATTTTGCTTAATTCCTCAATGAGTGGTTCAACTACCCTAAGATGGCTTTTAGTGACAAGTGGTACGAAAACTAATATTTCAGCACCAATTGCAAGCGATGCAAATGAAACCAACAAAACAATTACACAATAATTCATGACTATTTAAAATGTCGATTGAAAGAGTTTTTGAGTGTATCGGCATTTGTAGAGTTTGTAAATGGGAGAAAGATATGACTTTATCAATTGCACTTTAGAAAGTTAATATTGTTATCAGATAGGAGTAATACAAAAAGACAATAGGCCTAATATTTGTTTATAACGTATGAAAAATACATTTTTTTCTTTTTTTTTCTTGAAAGCTGTTCCCGTGGGAGATAAATATTGTCACCTTAAACTTACACTTTTACAGTATTAGTAATCACACTGCAGGCCTGCACGCTGATATTGCTATTTAGACTCCAAAGTTTGGAGAGATAAATAACATTTACAGTGCTTTACGGGAAGAATTTAATTCACTGACCTAATAAAATGATCTAGCTTCAATTTTCTACATTTATATCGATAAATCTGTTTGGACTTTTGCTAAAAATAAATGCCCTTATTTAAACCAAACTTTATTTTTATTCTATTTTAAAATCTACAGTTATCAAACATGCATAACTTGTTGTAAGAAAGTCCATTTCCTTTGGCTCGTTTAAGATCGATATTTTAAACGACCCCCTTGCCCCCCCCCCCCCCCCCTAATTTAAATTAAAGTTGTAGGTTAAAATCTCCCTGTACAGTGCCTACCTTACTTTTGAACTGATATTAAATTATTTTATCGCAACCATTATTTATTAATAACTAATTAAGAACAAATGAAAATAAAGTTGTTACTTTTGGTAGATTTTTTCCGGGTCTGCAATGCATTCCACCGACGTCTATGACATGTGGAACAATTGGTTTTGGTTCATCTAACGAGAAATGTGAATTAACAAGTAAAAGTGAAGCGTTTCTCAAAACATCAAGTGGTGGAATGCTGTTTTCTACATATTTTCTCGCAATTTTATCCGCTCTTTTGATGAAATAATATTTGTACGCAGCCAAATAAGTGAATGACGCTACGACATTAATTAATCGTTGTTTAAATGTCATGGTGGAATTGAAAGGTGTAACCGGCATTGCCACAAAACTCAACGGATACGGAATGTTTAGAATCCAGGCTGTATTTTGCAGCACTACCGAGGGTGAAATGAGGATGAGGGGTGAACCTAAAGTTCCGATCCAAGATAAATAACACTCGCTAATGACCGGCATGGCTATCACTGCGTCGAAACGAATTCCATTTTTTATAATTAAATCTCGAAATGTTTGAAACTTTGGATCGTTATAAAGCGCTTCGCACCCGTAATCCAATACGTCTCCGAAGTCCTTAAGCCAGAAAGGTGAAAATGAATTACTGAGAACTCCAGACATCCATTCCGACCATTTTTTTGAAAAATCTTTTCCACTTTCAAGTACGATATAGTCAACGTTTTTGGTGGTTTTTGATGGTTCCTGCATCGCAACAAATGTGATGGTGTGATTTCTCCTGACTAATTCTTCAACTAACGGGTTAAACACGTAATGATGACTTTTAGTACACATTGGCAAGACCACTAAAATGTTTTTACCGTTGCATGTTGAAAAAAAATATGTTAAGCATATAAAAAAGTAAATAACTTTTGAGAATTTCATTATTTTAGGCGGTGGTTTTCTTAAATTTTGAAATCAACTTTCACCTGTTAACTTTCGTCAAAATCTCCTTCGAATACTGATTGCATTTGTCGAATGTAAGTTTACTGAAAGCTTGACTGATAAAAGTTTTACTCAAAAAATTATCTACAAAACCAAACAATAGGGTAAAGTAAAAAATTTCATTCATTTAAGAAAATCTAGCCTTGAATTTTTATAAAGAAAAATAATTATTTATTGTTAACCTATCATTAATTTGAAAAGCTTTTGACAAATTTAATTTACTTTCAAAATAAAGATAAGATTTTTTTTAATGTTTAAAAAAAAATTATGAATATCTTTTGACAAGAGACTAAAGTGGGCATTTTCTAAGATAGAAAGATTAATCCACTAAAATAATTAGTTGGTAAATATTTCAAAGAACTAAGGCGCATAATTATTAAAAACGTGCTTCCTTCTAAAAAAATATACGGAGTATATAATAATAATGTTACCTTCGGTTTTTCATTTTGTTTACATATTAAAAAAATTTAAAATAACTTCTATGTTATTATATTGTCATAATTGACTTGTGCATTACGTAATAAGAAGGAATTTGTCAGATTTAGGCCTAATGTAAGAATCAAAATTATTTATTTTTTTACATTAGTCCAAACTTATTTGTTGTTCGACTACAGAAATTATGCAGATGGCTATTTCCAGAATACTGTAAAAGCATTGAAAAGCTGCTTTTAAATGAGGCAAAATGCAATAATAAAAGTTCCCCTATTTCTTTTTGCAGGTGTTGGTCGTTGGTCAGGAAACGTAAGGTCATACAAACTGAAACTGAATCGTGGTTAGGACAGACTGCAGGACGCCTTTTTGACACATGAGAGGGCGTCTGGAATGTGTATTTATCGATGGCGACTTTGAGTAAATCCAGAGTAAATACATCAATTAGCATAAAAATTTTAATGGCATTCTAGCTTTTACAAATTTAAGTTATATTCTAAATTTGGTTTATTTGTTTTTGACTTAAATTGGTAAATAATAATAATAGCCTACTGCAGGCTATTGATTATTAAAATTCAAGTCCTGGAACGTCTTTCCTTGATAGTTAATTTTGAAAACAAATATATATATATTTTTATTCTAATTTATAATGAAAATAAATCTAGCTAAGTTACACTAAGTCCTTCATTTTTCAGCAAACAAATTTCAAAAAAGTTTTTCAGGGTAAGACAGGAAGCATCTAAACACACAAGATCCTAACAAGATTAACTTAACCTCTTATATTTTTTAAGTCTACTAATCGATAGGCCATTTGTCCAAGCCGACTAAAATCTCATTTCCATTGTTGACTGATTGTTTCAATCATCATTCTTCATATCTATTGCTCATAATGACAGTTACAGATGTGTTCCCAACACCATACTGTCATAGTTACATTGACCGATCTAAAGGAGTTTGACTTCTTTTTTTTTTTGGTTTTTAGTTTTTTTAAGTCCCGGCTTACGATGATCAGCTATTTCAAATAGATTTACAATATACATGTACACGTCTGCATGCAAGGTTTGGCAGACTGCTTGGCACCGTCCAACGTGCACGGTCTGTCAATAATCAAAGGACTATGTTGCAAACCTTACACGTGCTTATAGTTTCTAGGGCGATCAAATTACGCACGTTTCCGAGCTTTTTTTTTTTTCGTCGACGGTAGGGTAACGTTCATGATCTCATTCATCATTCAAGTGACCACTGATGTGTGACAAATGTTAAGACCAAATTCCCAGGGCCGTCACACTCGAGCTATTTTTTTCAAACTTTACAAATTGGAGGTCTTCATACGTCAAAGCAACAAGTTGCTGACACACATTTTTAATTTTTACATAACCCTCAATTTGATGCAATTAGTAATGCATTTTAAAATACAGTAATATATAATATTTTTAAGCATATAGCTGTAACTGCTTTTACTTATAAAATGTATTTACGTTTGCAACATTATATTCAGTGCGGTATGGTGGGGGGAAAAAATAATCACACCTTCTTCAAATCAAATGCATTTTAAAATTCTGTATCCTGTTTTGAAAATAAAAAGGCTTTACAGATTGAAATTGAAACAATAATGTCAATTAGGCTAAATGTTAAATTAATAGGTTCCAATTAGAATCATTTTGATTCATGGTTTTTATTACTCATTTTACACATAATTTTACACAGTGTAATTTCCACATTTGAAAAAGAACGTTAATAGCCCTAACAACGTAAATTCAAAAAAATTATTTTTTCGTTTTATACATTAAAGATCGGTATCGTAATATAAAACGCACTCACACGTTCATGACGTTCGATCTGGCTTAAAAGCCTTTTTCGATATGTCATTTTCTTATTAACGCTAAAAAAAAATTTTTAGCAAGAAATCAGCGTTGGAGTTAATGTTTAATAATTACCGGTATTGAATTCTAATTACTTTTTATTAAAAAAATTAGAAAATTTTATTACATGTATTGGCATAATTATGTACATGTAATTTGATAATTAAATGACACAGACAATAATTAAAAACGTTCATACAAAACAAACCAAAATTTTGATATAATTCATTTTATTTAGCAATTTATTACACACAAATTGAAATATTTATTTTTGGTCTCAAATAAACCAAATATTTCACATTATAAAAATAAACCTATAATATTGAATTGCATAGGCGATATAAATTTGATTTAACCGGTATAAGAAGAACAAAAATAAAAAAAACGCAAAAAAATATGTTACCGGTGTTTTACAAAGTAGATAAATTCTCATTGGAACATTTCAAATTTTTTGAAGAAGTGGATGAAGGTGCTTTTGTTCGTTTCCACTTCATCCTTCTATTTTGAAACCAAACTTTGACCTGAGGCAAAAAATTATTCATTAGGGGCCTACACCTTCCACCAATAATTAAAACGAATTATTTTTCAATTATTAAATTACCTGTCTTTCCGTAAGGTCTAACGAAACCGCAATTTCATAGCGTCTTAACCGAGTTAAATAATTTTGATGGGCAAATTCATTTTCCAATTCTTTAATTTGTTGTTTAGTAAATGCCGTTCTCTCCTTTCGAGATTTTCCGTGGCAATCAAGTTTTTGCTCATCTATTGATTTTTAAAATATCGGTAATAAAAATAAGCTTATTATTGTATGTAAAAAAAAAATTAAATTACCACTGCCAAATTCTTTGTAATTTCCAAGTTCATCAAGCTGACATTTTTCCGAAAAATTGCCATCGTTCGAGTTATCATCATTATTAGTTTCATTATCTGTCGAGATATTCACCTGTAACTTTGCAATTGTTCGATTCGAAGTAGACGACGAAGGTTGACAATTGTAGCCATCGTCATAATACGACGAAGATTGCAAAAATGTATAATCGTCTTCGGCACTGCCATTGGAAGATGTCGAGGTCCTTTGCAAAAGGTATTCGTAATTGTCATCATGCTCGCGAATAATGTTTGTTTGAAAATTATAATTTAAAGAAGACTGATCAACATTAAGGTAATTAGCCGCATTTGCGTAACCGAGTGCCCAAGCGTCACAATCGTAAGCGGCGCTCGATAATTTAACAGCCGCCGTCGACAAATCATCGTTGACCATTTGTATCTGACCAATGTCCATATTAGAATTTGCCATATAAACATCTGGCTTTCTATTAAAATATGCACTCGCGCTCACTCTCGAATCCATTTTCATTTTGATTGGCAATTCGCGCTGAAGGAGCTGCGAAAAAGCAAAATGTGGATAGTAAAATGTCAAGTTTAGTTGTGACTGAAGAAAGTTTGTAAGCTGGAAAATAAGGGTGGAGTTTACGACCTCTTCAACCAGGGACTTGAGACGATCACGTGACTCCTGTGGGTACGAACATTCTGGTCCCTAGCAAGAGGAATGCTCCGTTTTCGCGCTCCTTCATGTTATGTACCGCTATAATATTGAGCATGCATGTATGGGTTATGATGCTATGAACTGCATTTTTTTTTTATATCATATTTTTGTAAGATGATAATAGATATGAGCAAATGCCTAAACTCGATGATTGCTAGATGAACACAAGTGTACCATTTTTTTTTTTTTTTTGGAAAATTTTTTATAGTCATGTTGTAAAAGTTTTATGATTTTTTTTTTGTTTAAATAAACACTTTTTTTTATAAAGTACTAGTATAATAATTATTGTGGAAAAATAAACTCAATGAAGTTGAATAGGCTCAAATCTAATCGGTGTTTTAACTACCGTACAGTATGATAATTATTATAATAATTACAGTAGTAGCCTTTGTTTTATCAAATTTTATTAAAACGCAAACTGCTCAAAGTTATAATTTAAATTTATTTTCAAAAAAATAAAAAATATCGAATCCACACGAAATGTGAACTAAATGCTTTCCACGCCAAAATTCCACGGTAAAAAACGAAATAGAAAACATAGAAATTTAAAAATAATTACAATGTGTACAAATTAAGAAATTTGCCTATTTTTCTATACTCAAATGTGAATAATTGAGAGGCCTCTTAAAACTGCGAAGCCCATGGCAACTGCCCCTAATGTATTATTTCCACCCCTCCCCCTCACAATTAGGCCTACTATATTTTTAAGTTCACTGTATTTCATACCATATTATAGTCAATAGAGCACATACATTCATAATAATAAATGCACAAACAGGATGGATCAAAAGAAATAAGACTAATACTGTAATTATTTACGTATACGGTACATTGTCTGTTAAAGTCAATCGTTCTTAAACTTTTTTGCACTTGTGGACTTGTGGTAAATCGAGTTTTTAAAATGCAAATTTTGCCGTTTATAAATGAATTTTTTTTATCCAATTTTTAAAAAATTTTTTTTTTACGAAAACCTGCTCTTCCCTCCCAATTATTATCACTATAACTTCCATTGCTATCAATAACTTTTAAATAAATTAAATCCGTTGTAGATAATTATCTATACATGTACCAGTACTTGGCATTACATTAATGAAAATCAAATCTTTTTGAAAGAGTGAAACCCCAAATAGTTTTATTTACAAAACTTTTCCAGGCACTAGTCTTATGAGAAATTTAAAAAATCAAAATTATTTTATTCATTTACTTATTTAACCTGGATATTGTTGTTACACGATTATTTGTTTAACAACATTTGTATAAACATGGGAAAAAAAAAATCGCACTCGTATATTATGTACATTACTGTTATATACTCGGTTAAATTAAAATGTAAAGAAACCCTGCTCATGACGATGTCCACATACAGTCCACGTACAGTATGTTTATAGTGTAAATAAAGTGAATTGATTGATGATTGTGATGACATATTTTTCGTATAGCGGTAATAGTCCGCCTTTAAAACTTCCCGCAATATTTTCCTTTTTTAAAAATTAAATTTGCACATAAAATATTATACTCCAAATATTCAGCACAATTTTAAGTGATAAATGTATTCAGTTTCATAATTATTGAATCTGGATGTATTAATCATAATATTTCCGGCCTATTCAAAAATGATGAATAATGGTGTTAAAAGTTCTAACTAGCAATAAATAAAAAAACCATTACATTTATCTATAAATCTAATTTGTACTTACAAGCCGACAATACTAAGATAAACGCGATAAAAACTTCATTATTTTGTAGCTAAGTATCAAAGTTCTAAAATTAATAATATTTACAATAATCCAATATTTCCAAGGCAGCATCATTAATTCCTTATAAATTTTCCTTCGATAATAATTCAATAACTTTCTTTCATAAAATAAAATCTAGCAAAATATATATATTTTTCAAATTTAATATACAGTATTATATTATCAAACCAATATAAAGCGCAATAATGGAAATTTCAATTCGAACTTTGTTATTTGAAATATATTATTTTTTTGAGTTTTCCATTGCATCAATGGAAAGTTTTTTTTTTGCATCAACAACAATAAACAGACTGGGACAAACTGGTTCACGTAATAGATTTAAGTAAGTTTATTTAAATATTGATTATGGTACCATCGGCGGAAAATTTTACTTAAAAAAATATTCGCAGATATTTTTCAAACGTTGATTTTATCATAATATTTACAAATAAATTTAATGATTGGCGATGATGCACTTTACAAAAATATACATCATTATACAAAATGATTTGCGATGAAGATGAAGTTTAAAATAATATTATAGTGAAAGAAACCCCGGCTCAATAACCTTGCAAATCAGCTGGCCAAGCCGAAGCCAGTGAAACGATTCGAACTTGATCACAAAAAGTGACACGTCTCATTGACGACATGGAAGCAGAAGATCGTAAACTACTTTTAGCCGGAGTTAGCTCGCGAATCACTTCGTTCTCAACATTTTCGTCCAATTCACCATCTACCCCTTCACGATTAGCAGGGATGCTTGAAATTAAAAATATAAATCTGTTAAAAAAAAATTTCTACAATTTTCTAGGGTCAATCTAATTACTAGTTCAATGTAATCAATGTCGGCCTTGAATTGCAAAATGCTAGCGCATGACTTCCTTAACTTTTGAAATAAATATCGTAAATTTGTAGTTACTACAGTTACTTTATAGTTCCCACCAAAACGAAATTTGAGTTGCTTTTGATGGAAACATTATACAGTATTTCATTGCAAAACTAAAAAGAGCAAAGTGTACAAATTTAGGTTGCCACAACTTATGCACTTCACGGCCGATATCGATGTAATACATTTTTTTTTTCAAAAAATATTATAAACATTAAAAACTAAATATTTACTATTTACTACAGAGTAAGTTCAATAACGCAATGAATGCAATTGATAAAGTTCAATTTTTTTCTTAAAAACAAAAACTTAAAACGCTTTTAGAGCGGAAGTAAATATTTGAAAAAAAAAAAAATATATTGCTAGTCGCTTTATTTTTAAAGAAATTACAGTATAATATTATGCAAGTGCTTACCTTCGTGCGACTGTATAGTGAGGTTCATATTTCTTAAATATCATTATTTGGTCGTGTCGTTGTCCGTTCAAATTGAACTCGATGTCATTTATTGAAATCGCCGTTTGCATAAATAAGTGAAGCGCCCTATCAGAGCGGTAGATTGGAACGCTCAAAACCCTAAAATGTTAAATTTTAACCATCAAACATCTACATCTTAAAATATTTTTATAACTGCCATACATTTTCAGAAAAGTTTCCAAACCCGCTCTACGGCTTTCAACAAATGTAGGGTCTTCTCGATTTCGGAATAAACCGCGCGTCGGCAAATCTGGCACTTTACTGTAACATTGCAATTAATCAAAAACAATTAGCAACAGTCTACCATATAAATGTAAAAAAAAAAAAAATTATTACAGGGAGCTGTCATTGTAGTAGTTATCTTTCAGAACTTTTCTAATCCAGCAAAAGTCCGAATATCGTCTCCAAACGCGCGACTCAGTCAAGGAAAATGCAGCGTCATCTGTCTGCAAGGAGAAAATCATAATCAAATCTTTGTTCTTATTTACTGGTTTGATGACTAGTCTTATTAATTGATTTTAATTACTCGAATATGAATTCCGTATTTGAAGTACCGCTCGCCATTATTAGAGATAAACAAAATCCCTTTTGTAATTTCCACGTTTATTCGCTGAAAATAAAAATTACAAAGTTTTTATTTTCTGATTTTCTTTTTTTAAAACTACACGTACATAAAAATCATAGTAATTCATAAAACACGGCAAATTTAAAAATAATTTTAAATGACCTCGTTAACACTTAAATGATTTTAATTAAACTTTCAATAAAACTTATATATTTTTGTTAATTTCCTTCTACATTGTACTGATTTATATCCCCAGTTTCATCGCGAAGGAGTGACAATCGCAAGATGACTGCTAATACAGTTTTTTGTACTGTACATGTATTTTGAAACAGGTTTCAATCAATGAAACGTGTTACAGTACTGTACACATTTTTGTGGAAACGCAAATGCCTTGATGGAACTATCTCTAATTTCTGCAAACCTATTCCCATCAAATCTCTTCTCGCAAAGTAATTCCAATATTTAATTGGCATACATACTTTTTAGACTACCGGTAGTTTTAAAAAGAAAAAAAAATTAAAAATCTAAAAATAAATATGGTAACCAGAAATATTATTTACGAGTACATGTACTGTAATGAAATCCAAAAATAAAACAAAAAATATTTCCATCTACCGGTAGTTCAAATAAATTGTTACTCATTGTAAAAGTCAACAATAAATGGGGCAATGCTATTAAAGTACATGTACTGTACTGTATCTACCGTAAATTGCATGTAGAGTAAACTGCATGTACAGTAAATTGCAACACAAGTTAAAATTAATTTAAAAGTAAAATTAAAATTTGTGAAAGAATAAAAAACACCCCATGATTAGAAGATGACGCGCATTGCATTCAAACCGTTCAATTCAATCACATAAAATGATCACGAGCCGAATTACGTCATCGAGATGCGGAATATTAATATCTTTTTCGCGTAATTTTTAAAGTTACGCACATAAAGCAGATAAATTGAGTCATATCCTCATTCATACGGCATAAATTGCTGTACCAGTCTAATTTAAATACGCGCAATTAAATTTATTATTTTTGTTCTACTGCAGGCCAGCAGTGAACACAAAAAATAATTTTTTTTAATATTATGTTAACAAAATTAATGTACATTGTCATAGTGGCTTTGATATTAAGGATCTTTCCTGTTTGCTTCCCGTCATTATTGGTTTGTCATTGACAGTTATATAGATAAGAATCGACAGATGCGTACGTTTCTAGTTTCATTTATCTTTCACCCCCCTCCTCCCCCATGCTTATTTACTTAAAAATACGACGAACTCCCAGTCCAGTGACTATGCAAATACCAGTAATACAAAATTTTTATAAAAAAATTTAATCTAGGGATCTAAAAATTTTCCGAAATTGGACGCTATAGTTTTTACAATGCATTTTACATGTACTGGTACCATTAAAAAATGAAATGCAGTTTAATCACACGTTTCAACTTTTTTCATTCTTATATTTCTTAAACTCTTCTATAGTCAGTAAAAAAATTTTGGGCAAAAACAAAAACCTTATAGACGTTTAAAGATTCCATTAACCATTACTGTACCTATTACGCGCACTATACTCTCGGCCACATTGGCCTAACCATAAATCTTCATCTCTTAACTACTGCATTAAGCGCGGCATGTTATTGATCACTTTGCCCCCAACCTAACCATAAATCATTGTAAAGCATAATATTATTAAAGTCATCTCCAATTGAGTCCTGTTACAGTACCGTAATACCAATGAAGCTATGGGTCGTGCTATGAGCAGTGCTACTGTAGTGGTTGCGGATAATGGCTGCCCATAACACTTCATTTCGCCAGGTTTTTCCCACGGAAAAATTTAAACTTTAAACGGCTATAAATTTTTAAGTTTTTTTTTTCAACGCAAAAAAAAAAAAAAAAAAAAAAAACTAAATCTGATCAAAATCTGTAACAAAAATGAAAAATATCGATAACCTGTAACTTTTAATTTTCCCAAAATTTTATTTATTGAATCCACGGTGGGTGTCTTGCCCTTCTCTTCTAGATCGAACATTCAACAGAAATAACGAGCACCTTTTTAACCAACACCTCCGTTTTAACCCTCTTTAAACAAACACAAATGTAATACTGTAGTTTACGGTAAATCAAAAATATTTTAAAAAAATCACTTCATAAATAAAAACAACCCGTTTATAATAAAAAATTATGCCTACCTCCATGGCAAATGAAAACCGTTAAAATGCTTCTCACGACCAAATGCGCTTCGATTAGTGTACTGTGTGTACCAAACAGTGCAACAAATTTTAATGCTACTGTACCATGAAGTAAACGCACTTTAAAGTCTGAGTCATCATTTGGGTCACTCACTTGATGGTATCTCCCCAAGGCGTATAACTTAGAAACGAGCAAAAAGCAAAGGAGAAGGGGCATGCATCCCTTTTCAACAGCGAAATAATGTCATTGTCAAACTTGTTTATCTCAAGTTTCACAACTCATTGAAAAAAAAAATAAAAAATTTCAAATAAAACCTGCTCTGGTTATTAAGAAATCGAACGCGGATCTGTTTGCCTCATGTCAATAGAAGGAAATTCTCAGAAATATTGCATCATTCATTACGTCATGGGGAAAATAAATCCTTTCAAGCAAAATATATTAAAATCCCAATTATATGATCGGGTGTTAATAAACGTAAAATAATAATTATTGAAAATCTAGCCAAGGACATTTTTTTTTTAAATCTATACTAACAACTACAGTACTATAATAAAATTTGATATAAAAAAAAATTGTCTTACCAATATTTCAAGATTGTTCATGAGGAAAAATTTAGTCAAATCGGCTTTTATAAAATGTACCCAAATAATCTACAAGTAGGGTAAACAAAAAAAAATTGCTTTTTAATACGGTATAACTTATACGGAAAAGTTAAATTAAATCGGTTTATAATTAAAATATCGATAAATTAATAACTTAATAATTACTACAAATTATTTTGATAATATCAACTAATTTCTAAAAAAATTAATTAAAAAAAAGGAACTTACCGCACAGCGAGAAATAATAGTGATCTAATGTCGTTAGCTTACTACAGCAATGTAGTTGAAATAAAACTCGTATTATAATAATAATACTGAAGCGCGTGCAAGTCGTAGAATATTATTTTCACCAGTTAATAGCAGTTATGCAACGAAATAAGAGCCTGGGTATCGTCACTGCCGTACGTAGGAGTAGAAAAAACTTAAAACGTATGGACTTTTGAAATTGACGTCCAGGAAGGAAAACATCAACCCAGAAATAAAAATGCGCGCCAACTTCTTTCTTCAATGTTGTTCGTTGCTTCGAAACCAATATCAATCTGACTCCACACACACACACACAACAACAAAAAAAAAAAAACTACAGTAGCAGCAGCACGGACTATTCAGTTTCCTTAATCTGTCTATAATCAGCAGCTTCCAGTATTGGTCTCTGCTCGCACGGTACAAAAATTACTATCTGCGCGAAATAGGAAGTGATTGAATACAAAAAAAAAATGACGTCGTTATTGGATTAGTGAAACGGTCAACATTTTTGAAAAAGTTTGGTCAGGCGCCAACTGCTAATCATATTCATAGCGTTCAATGCGGCATAGGTCAATGGTCAGGGTCGTTCATCACGCGCCTGCATGCTCCACTACCAAACAAACAAACAAAAAGAAAATGGATCAAGCGCTGCTCACATGACGCTGATAATCAGTTAACACTTGATGACCTCAATTTAATAATAAAAATTTAAGTACTGTATTCCAGATAAGTTGCGGCGAATCACGTGGCCAGTTCACATTAGAGGTTAACCTTTGCATTGAATATTTTGTGCATTTTCATCTCGTTCGGATCTTGACCCGAGGTTGATAGCGTCGTTTCTTCAGTTCATTGTGATTACTATATACATGTAATAATATTATACTGTGTTCGAATTTTCTCTTCGACGTAAAATGAATAATTTTTTTTCACTTTTAATGATTTGAATTCAAAATGGTTTCAAGGACAAATGATCCAGAAAGTTGAATACAATCAACAGCTGCTTCAAATACTTCAAGTTCCCCGACACTCGTAACACTTTACCGAAAACAAGGAAGCACTTTATGACGAACACAAGCTGTTGCTATAAAAACTTTTAGTCATAATTTTGTAATAAAATTTGTACAAATTTGGGAAATACAGTATTTAAATTAGCTTCCATGATTCATTGCTGTTTTATCGTAATAATTGTTATCCTTCGAAATATCGAAATCGAAAACCGTATTCGATAGTTTTATATTTTATACAACCGTATAATATCTTTCATTGCGGATATACTGCAGTTGGTTTGCTTCTGCAAAGCTAAACAAGTATTGATAAGCTGGTATCGATAATCGAAAAGGTTGGCCTTCTCTTGAAAATAATTGTCCGTACCAATATGTTCCGTGACATTTGGTTCACAACATGTGGCTCAACTTTCAAACTGGATCGACAGCATTGCCATTCAACCAATTATCGTGAACCAAATGACGTGATACGTATTATTGCGGGTAATTTGTCGTCCAACGGGAGTTTGCGCGGTTAAGCGTGCTTTATAAATCAGCTGTGTGACGAAAGCTTGTTTCTGCTAGAAGAATCGTACTAACCAGTGAGTTTTAATTCGAAGTTAAAATTATTGACCAAATAAATTGCGATTTGAAGTTAATAAACACCAAATGTTTGCTAGATATTCACTTAATTGCCTTTCCCATTTAAATAAATGTCATAGAACTAAAACAAATCTCATTTCACTCTCTAATATTTATCCCAAAGCACTTTTAAATATGGTAATATATTCTTACTTAAATTTAGATGGGTTATTCTTCTAGCTTAAATCATGGAAAGTACGCTAATTAAATTATAATTCAATAGGCAAAACCAGTAGAAACTTCAATAAAGAATAAACTAACAGATGCATTGAAGGTGCAGTACTAGCCCACTCATTTAAAAGAAATGCTCAAGTATTACTGTGAGGTTATACAATAATTATAACTTTTAAATTTCAGCCGACTCATTTGGAAATCGTTAACGAAAGCTATATGCACAACGTACCAAAAGGTACATTCATTATTACATCTGATACATTAATATTAAATAATTATTATAACGCTTATAATTTCAGGTGCAGAAACTCATTTTAAAGTTTTGATCGTATCAGAATCTTTCAACAGCCAAACCCTTATCAAAGTATGAAAAACTTAATCAAAAATGATTAATTAATCTGTAAAATTGAAAGTACATGTACTGTTTAAAAAAATGTAATGTTTTGCAGCGGCATCAACAAGTGCACGAAATATTAAAAGAAGAACTAAATAAGCAAGTGCACGCTCTTTCTATTATGGTATAACCAAAAATCGGTTTAAAATGTCTCGCGTATTAATTAATATTATTAAATCTTAGGCCAAAACGCCAGACCAGTGGGAAAAGTGTTTGTCGGAAGGGCAAAATACCATACCTAAATCTCCTCCATGTCTTGGAGGTTTTGGAAAATAACATTAAATGTTTGTAGTTGAGATTTGAAAACATTTCGTTATTTGTTTACGTCATACATATATACGCCTATACATATAAGAAAATAAAGGGCAATACTTATTACAATTAACTTCTCTTACCAATTAAAATAAATGTCCAGTTGAGTGATTATTGCTTATTTTTATTTCAGGCCCACAGAAGTAACAATTTTTGTTTTAATATTACACAAGTATCTTAACTCTCCATTCCAATTTCTAAAATCAAAGTAAACATAACTTTTAATGGACAGTTGTAAATAAATTGAAATCATACTACTGTATTCAAAGTTCCCAACTATTGTTATCCTACAATAATTCTTGCAATTGATATTCAATTTCCAGAATTTAAGAAACATATAAATTAAAATTGTAGCATTAAAAAATATTATATTTACTGTAAAACGTATTTGCTGTAAATTAATACTAGAATTTATAATACTGATTGCCAGCATGAAGAATATCGATTATTGTTTTCAGAAACAAATCATTTTTAGAACTTTGAATCAATATTTTTAAATAACTAACCTAAAGTATTCCACATTTTCTTTGTTGAAAAGATCTGGTATTTCTGAATTAAAATTCCACAGTTAATCTATGTTAATTGAACAACTTACAAAACACTTGCCTAAACCAGATGAATTAAAATCAATTGTTTCTTTTTCCTGTATAAATCTTATATTATCGTCTCTCGAAGCGTGCATTCGTCCATGTCTTCCTTTGATACTGTTAACAATTGCTATTTGATCCCGTTCATCGTCAAACCTGGTTAAATATCTACATGATTCAACACATTTCCAAATTACTTTTGGCAAACGTTAATTAAGTTTATGGTATAATTATTCCACTTACTTTTCGACTAATGTTTTAACTTCGTTATTATCGTACACCTTCTTTTCTTCCAACAAACTTAAATTATCTTTAAACCACTTCATTTTTTCGCCTGTAAAAGTAACGTTCAAGGTTTATTAGTACCAAGTTGGTCCATTTCAAAGAATAATATGAACCTTGTGCTCCAAGTTTAACATTCGAATCATTTCTTCGTCTACAATAACGAGCAGTAATACAATCAACATTTTCTATATTAAATATAAAAATGCCAGTTCTTACAATTCTTTTTTGGATTCGTGATGCTCGTGCCTAGCTTTTTGCCATGCCTTTCTGCTGTTGGGATGGATCACTTTATTTGGTTGTATCTTCGGCGCCTTAGGCTATAATATTAGTAACATAAGAACAAAATTTAATACTTACAAATAATTAAATGTCTTTAAGAAATTACCATTTTTGTTAAAATTCATATATGAGAAACAAAAATAACACAGATGTTAAAACTTTTGAATGAAAAAGTACTACCGATACGTTTTTTCCCCAACCGCATTTGCCAGGAACCGGATGTACCTGAACGAAAAAGCCTTCTCACTTTAAAAATGAAATTGAGGGAGAGGCGGGGCTGGATTTTACTTTATACGAAAAAGTGACTTGCTGCAAGTCAGGGAAGGGAGTTGATTACATGTAATTTTCGTTTCACCGTGCGTGACTTGCAGCAAGTCACTTTTTCGTATAAAGTAAAACCCAGCCAGAGGCGGCAATAATAATTAGATTGTTCGAGGTAGTAGCACCTCGATTTTATTTTTAAAAAATAAAATTAATATGTACCGCACAATGCTTATACATGAAGTAAAATTATTAAACGATAGTGTAGGCTACGTTCAGCACAGAATAAATCAATATAGTATTTTTTTAATTTTAACGAAATGCAGTTAAAATTTGATTCTTCCACCAATTTTTAGCACCGTATATCACTTTTTACACAAAGTTCGAATCATTTTTACTTTTGACGCTATATTGAGGAAACGAAAGAGCCGTCTTTGCGAAGCGAACAATTTTTCATATGAAAATGACCAAATTTAACTTCTTTTTTTTCTTCAATCAAATACTGACCCGACCCAGGTTATTAAAAATATCTTTTGAGATAAAAACGTCATGATCGATGGGTTGGAGACCGTTGCTTTTAAGTATCTAGTGCGATTTAGAATTTCACTACTGTATTTTAAAAAACTTGCGCAAGAAATATTTCCACAGTACTTCATTGATAGCTCTCCACCGATACAGTACTGTATTAACTTAAATTGGATGAATGTCAAATATGGCTTCTCGTGATGTTATCGTGTCGAAAAATTATCGTGTGAATATAATAAACAGAAGCAAATAGATCTGGAATTATTTAGTAAATATTTAATGAATTTTAAGCAACTAAGACGCAGCATCCGCCAACTTCCTTAATGCGTTCTTCAGCAACTCGGCTAAAATACCTGGCTTTAACGATTACTGGTTGTTTGGGAAGGGTTCCTTTACCTAAAACCTTAGCATAGCCCTAAAATAAAATAGTATTATTTCAAATTTGTCATTCATTATTGCAATTACTTACAGCTCGCAAAACGTCGATGACGGGGGCTTTTCCTTCAGCGTCTTTAGCGTACTTCTCCCTCGTGTTTACGCTAACAAGACTCCATAGACGATCCAGATTAATAGATGGTTTCCAGGTCTGATTTTTTCTCACGTGATAGTTACGCATACCAACTTTACCAAAATAACCCGGATGGCTAAATCATAAATCGACAAATTAAAAACACTGAATGGAGTAAAATGAATTCAAAAACATTACTATTTATCAAAGTTGATTCGGTGATGATGAGCACCTCCAGCATTACCACGTCCACCAGGATGCTTGCGATGCTTACCTAGAATTTCAACACATAAGTATTTATACTAGCATTTCTTATTTTATATCAACCTACCAATTCGACCGTGTCCGTGGCTTACGTGCCCGCGAAGTTTCCTTGTCTTCTTTCGGTTGGTCGACTACAAAAAGAACAAGAACACGTTACCACACATCACCCAAATCAACATCCAATAAAAACTCAAATTTCTTATATCATTCATCATAAATACACATTAATATCCAAATTACATTTTAATCTCTTTAAATTTAACTCATTTTAAGCAGAAACTTACGTAAAATAATAGCAGATGCAAAACGATTATAATATAAAATTTCACTTACCATTTTTCTTCTAACTTTGTACACGCGACTGAATAGCGCAAGAAGATCCGCAGCAGACGATTTAACTTTAGAATTTAACTAAAGACTTCCGGTACTCGTAGGTAGGAAAAAAATCCCTGATGACAAACATTGCAATGAAACCATTGCGCCTCTATCGGCGAACAGAAATTTAATACCGTAAAAGATTTGCAAAATTAATGTTAGCTGTTTGTTTATTAATGTTATAAAATCAAAATGTTGCAAAATAAAATTTAAATAATTTATAATTTGGAATGCAAAAATATAATTTTATGTTTTATTATTTCGTTGCAAATATTAATTGACTGCAATAAATAGTTTACTTAAGACGCTCTAAAATTGTTTTTAAAAGAGTACTCTGGGAAAACAACAAAAAAAAAGTTTGCGCCCCAACTTTGGCGCTGGACCAGACTTCGCGGTAACCATAGTTCCTCATGTGCTAAAAATCGTGATAAGGAGTAAGTTGTCGCGGGGAAAATGAGTCTGAGAAATAGATTTAAAGTTAAATCGGTGACGTAAATACTTAAATGTAATTTACAGATGCGTCTATTTAATTCACGGAGCAGCTGTCGCCGAACAAGAAATGGAAAAAGCAAGTGATGGCAACAATAGTGTAAAAGTGCAGGATATTCTTCGAATATTCGAAACAAACGACAACAAACCGAAATCTCAAGTAATTTTAAATAGCAACGACAATATTAACATTAAACAGATTCCTAAAAAACGGGAGAAACCAACTGTAAATGTATGTTCATGGTCTGTACGGCGTCGAACACCCAAGGTTGGGACAGGAGGAACGTCGGCGGGAATACCAATGGGGACATCCAAAGAGCAGCAAAGAGTTAGCGAAATAGTTCAACGTTTTCAAGGTAAACAGCTTCCGTCTCATTCAAATGACGTCGATAAAAGTCGTAAAGTGGCTTTAAGCAATCAAAATTCAAATCGGAAAAATAATAAATCAAGCGCGTGTGATGATGACGACAATGAAGAGGAAGAAAAAGAAGAATTGTACGCTGACAACATTCAGTTACGACCCAACGCGGCTAGTGTTCTACCCAAAGGTCCAGCACCGCAAAAACCTAGTCGAACTTTTGAACACGATATTTATCTACGAAATAAAGGTGTCCAAAGAGGTCAGAGTGAAGTGTCGAAACCAAAGTTGCCTCCGAAACCAATACGCTCGAAAACAGTGCCTGCCATGAAAACGATGAAACAGGTTGAAAGTCATAGTAATGGAAAGTATAATCGTCCGCGAACTCCTCCACCTCCTCGACCAACTCCGAAGGATATTAAAGGATTGAAAGCGGGAGGAGGTTTGGGCAGTTCGAAAGATAAATCTAGACAAGATTACGGTCGCCTTAAAAAGTGTTTGAGCGCCGAGCGTATTTACGACGAACCTTGGTGCTCGTCTTGGACCAAATTAGTCATGAAACCGGTGAACAAGTTTGAATTGGTAGAAAATGATATTTATTCAGGATCAAGTGTAGGTGAAGAAAATGTGGAAATGTCAAAGGACTCCGGTGAAGCTTTGGAGAAAAGAACAGAGCTGCATTATATGGTAAGGGTCAGCTGACAAGCAGAGTGTGACAGGGCGTTAAGGCTGAAAGAACACTGGCAGGATGCAATTAAATTATTTTATTAGATGAGTGAAGGGAAAGCATCTGCCGTTCGTACTTTTTCGTCATCACATTCCATCCTTCTCGCAAACCATGCTCGAAATTCCCTATCAGATGAGTCATAAACAATTATATACACTATTAAACAGTTTTAAGAAGCATTTGATTTGCTTACCTCTTAATTGCTGGTTAATGAACTTTTTTTTTAACAATACAGTATAAGATACAAGTTAACTCACTTCCTAACACTTTCTACGCCAACATTTATTTATAAAAGCATTTATTCAATTAACAATAATGAAATGCCACAATTATTATAGATTTATTTACCATTATTATTTATGCGGTCCGTATTTAATAAAGTCACATTTAAAAACTAAGAAGGATTTTTTTAATAATAGTTTTTATTAAGTTATACTCCGTATTAATTACTTTTAATCGCACATTAATTTATTTTTTGGAAACGTGATAATTAGATATATTTTATACAATATATTTTTATATACACTAGTATCTCTGTTGTATGTAATTTACATACACAATAATTTATTGATCAAGTATAACTTTTTTTTTTTTAAATTATTTAAATAATTTATTTAACAATTTTAATACACCGTCTACAATTTTTGATTTACGTATTAGTATTTCAATAATATAATTAAGCTAAAATAAAATGTTACATTAATTATTAATTTATTATTTACCGGTACATAAAACTATTATGAAATTTTACTTTTTTAATTTTTTTTTTATTCTTTTCATTACTCGGTATGAATTTTGGGTTTTCCACAACTTTAATATTTTACTTAATTTAGTTTTATATATGTACCGTACTTTTATATCAACCACAGTACATTTACTTGCAAATCTGTCTGCACTAGCTTAATATTTTGCTACATAATTATTACGAAATTGAGCGTTGACGTAAATGGCATTTTAGTTAAACATTTTTACGAGTGTTTTGCAACATGTTTTATTAATCATTAAATTTTCCATTTTAAAGTAAATTTTTTTAAATATATTTTTTGGCAATAGTTTGCTCCAATTTAAATAAGAAAAATGATATCTGTCCTATAAGCAAATAATGGCGTGACGATCTAAGCGCAAATATTTAAGTTACATGTATCAATAATGCAATATACTTTCAATTTTAAATACTGTATTAATATGCGCTACAGGCTTAATGGCATATATATTTTTTAATCTATAATACAGAGCGTTACAGAGATACCTTGGCCTACTGTTACAGTAGCATTAACTTTTTGTAAAAATTTACGATGCAATATTTGAAGACGATATTCGTTAAATTGATAATTTTAATTGAAAATTTCTCAAAAATCGTGGCCTACTCAGTACGAATTGATCTAGAACGTGTTTCTTTCATTTTCGGTTTCATGATGTAAAGCAAAGTTTTCTTGGCTTTTAACATACTGCCAGAGGTTCTTGGGTTACACGTTGAATCTAACTAAATATTTATCTTTCGTTGATAAGTTTTCCGATGACAGATATTTCCTTAAACATCCCTTAAATGAATTTCCTTTCAAGCCAGTCATTGAAAAATTCCTGATTTTTCTCCCCTTCTCACTTCCATCAATAGCTTCCATGGTATTTTTTGGGTTTTTATGTCTATTGTCATGTTTATTATTTTGGAAAGGGAAGTACTGTAAATTTACGCTTGGTTTGCTATGTGTGCCTTGTTTTGCTTCACCGCGTCAACTTTATCCGAATCAGATTGGATACGCTTTAGTCGAATGTTAAAAGGAAAGTTTTTAAATGTTAGAAAGAACTTTCAAGTTAATCGTACGTATTTAAATATAATTAGGCTACGTTGATTTTCATCAATTTTTTTTTTTTTTTTTTTTATAACTTTAAGCAGAAAATAAATTAAAAATATAATTTAAGGTAGTTTGATACAGTAAATTTTTTAAATTAAAATTTTTTTTTCGTTGTTATTCCGAATTATTGGAGTTTAATAATTATAATTAAGTTTCTTTAAAAATATATTCAGTTTTAAACTTTGTACTGTATTTCACTTATAAATTTTTAAACGAAGGACTACCTATTGTAAGTTTATATTGCTTTCCTTGTCATAATTTGTCTCATTGAGGCGCAATAAAACGGAAATAAGTTAATCTCACCAAATAAGCGATAAAAATTGATATACAGTACATGTATATATATTTTTTTATTTGTTGGCCTAGATTATAATAATCTCTACCTTGATTGCATGTCCTGTTATTCTTTCTTTTTCGAAAAAAAAAAAAATATTAATAGTTTAATTTTGTCTGGAAATGATATCATTTCCTTTCATTCCTCTAG
Organism: Polydesmus complanatus; assembly: GCA_034692225.1. Classification (NCBI taxonomy): domain Eukaryota; kingdom Metazoa; phylum Arthropoda; class Diplopoda; order Polydesmida; family Polydesmidae; genus Polydesmus; species Polydesmus complanatus. The sequence continues at coordinate 33,011 of JAQGAZ010000757.1, forward strand.
TCAGTTTAATTCAATTTTCGAGCAACTTTTAATGATCAAGTTTACAAACGACAGAGCGAAAAATATGATAAAAAAATATTAATTGCGAAGGTGTAAATTTTTAGCATTTCAATGACTTAGCACTCCTACCCAATTTTATGAGCTTATGACATCATCAACTGTGTAATAAACCGGATTAAATTTCCTTTTTACAGAGCTCACCACTTTTTCCTATGGGAGACAATTCTATTAGATCGAAACCATTTGTATTTCCGAGACCTTTAACTGTTTCTCCCCCAAACCGGGTCTTCAATCGCTCTCAATCGATTTTTGACGAGAAAGGGAAAGAAAGGAAAATTACATTTGTTGTAAGTCGAAAAAGGTTTTTATTATTTTGTTTTTCATAATACATTCTGATTGTGTTTGGTTATTATCAGGATAAAGATGTTTTAAATTGGTCTTTCATGTCTATTTATACGCCTTCTAACCCTAATGACGAATTAGGGTTAACTTCAAGAGACAACGATAGTGATAATGAAATCTCAGAAAAAGAATTACAAAAGCGAATAGATTATGTGCATCAAGTGAGCAGAGTAAGTCGATTTAAATTATTATGCTGTAAATTAAAATAACATTAGTAGATTTAATTATGATAATATTTATTTAAATAGAGCGTCTCAGTGAATTTCGATTGCCACGATCAAAGACTACTCTATCGTAAGCAATTTGAAGCTGTACTTATTGTTGGACTTCGTTTTGAAAGCGACGATAATACCGTATATGAGCCTTTTGTAAAAAATATTTTCCCAACTGAGGTATAATATTTTTAAATGCTTTTGTTGATGAAAGTTTTATTAAATATTTGATTCCAAAGGAGTCTTTGACAGCTGCATCTCCACAAGATGTTGCTCACTTTTGTTTTCCTGATGCAAAATTATGGAAACCTGCGGCCAACAGGTTAATTAAAATTTATTTAATTGACCGTGTTTTAGATTTGTATTAATTGAGTACTTTGAACAATTTAGGGAAACGTATACATTTGTTCTTACAAATGATAAAGGGGATCGAAAATACGGATATTGTCGACGAGTTAAGGTAATAATTTTGAAATATTTAAGAGTTTTATTGTTGACAATTAAGTTTAACTATTTTATTAACTGATAGCCTGAAGGAGTTGAATATAACATTCCAGTGGTATATTGTATTCTGAGTCCTGTGTTAGACCGAGCGTATTATTCACAAGTACGTATTTTTTTCCCCCATACTTACAAGTATTTTATAAATTATATTTTAAATTTTTATTCATCTATAATGTTCTATTTTTACAAAATATCTAAATACCGTACCAGTTGTTTATTTCGCGTGTTGGGTTTTTTTTATTAGTTATTGCACGAAATTGAAAAACGACACGGACTTCCCGAAAGCAAAATGAAGAGTTTTATACAGACATTATACTCAAGAGCAGTTCCTCACCCTGGAAAAACCACAGTTATTCGCCGATCAAGTTTTGTAAGATACTACTTTTTTTTGTTTATTTCATTAATTTACTGATGTCTTCAATTAGGACGGCGAATGCCAAGTAGCGCTTTCAAGATCCAACGAATTTTTTGCAGATAATGTAAATATTTTATCGGCTATTGCCAAGTTGAATTCAATTAATTTATTGATTTACATTAGTTTGATACTTCAAAATTGTTATCCCGGTTCTCTATTTCTATTTTACTCAAAATATTTTCATCGCTTTTATTGGAACGCCGAGTGATATTCTGTGCCTCTCAACCGGAAACGTTGTCAGAGTCAATTCATAGTCTAGTTTCGTTATTGTATCCATTTCAGTGGCCTCACACGTTAATTCCAATACTTCCAAACAAACTTATTGATGTATTAGCTTCACCTACGCCATTTATCATTGGTATTCTTTCAAATTCAGTTCCATTCTTAGATGGACTCTCCATTGATGAAGAGGTATTTTATTTACTTTTTAATTATTTTTAAATTTGATTGATTTTATTGTATGATAAATTAGGGTATAATGGTAGACTTAGATTCAGGCATGATAACGAAAGAATTAGGAGATGAGGCGACCATTATTCCTAAAAAGGTTCACAGGGCTTTGACTACAGCCTTAAAGCTAATTCGTCATCGAACAGGCGAAGTTGAAGAAGGTTGCCCCGGAAGCACTTTAGTCAGCGAAGCATTTCTCAGAACGTTTGTAGAACTTATTGGACATTATCAACAACATATTACTCTACACACAGATGGAGGAAAATCTTTTAATGTAAAGTATTGATGTAAAAATGATTTACTCAAATTGTTAATTTTATATTCACAAAGGTGGAAACGTTCACTCAGAGTCCTCCTTCCAGAGGAATTCAAATGTTTCTTAAATGGTTTACAGAAACTCAAATCTTCGATTTGTTTATTCAAGCTTCTTGCTCTTCCGCTGCTAACGCATCTATAAGAAATAGTAATTGAATTTTAATACAGGTATTTAGTTAGTTATTCTAAATGTTTTTAACGCCGCTTTCTCGTTCTAGACATTTTTGAACAAAGGATTCGAGAACGGCAGCTTGATGCAGATGTACTTAAACCAACACTCAAATATAACGTGAAGGAGTTTAGTAAAAAAATGATAAATTTTGGTTAGTATAAAATAATAATTGTTATTTTAATTAAATATTAATTTGTATTTACAGTGCCAATATTTAATTTCAGGTGAAAAGTTAATTGGTTTAAAAAGCACATCCAATTCAAAGAGTTGAATTTGTTGTTGATGTATGTTGTTCATAGACAATATTTATTAGTGGCAGCCATCGTTATTTTTTGTTGTATATAGTAAATTTTAAAAAGAAACTGCAGTAATTTTATTCTTAGTAATTTTAAAGTTTATAATCAGCGAGTGTCTATTTCTCCGAAATATTTCTAATATATAGTTGGCCACAATCTACATAGCTACAACTACATTTTATATTTAAAAAACATATTTTGGAAGTATTTTTACCATAACATTTTGATATAAAATTGAAAGTAATGATAATAATTGTGTTGCGAAATTTTTAACAATATAATGTTAATAACCTCTTAAATTATCGGATAGTGACGCAAAAATCGAAACGCTGGCGCAGCTCCTTGGTTTAGCGAAACTGCCAAGCAAAGGGTGATATTACTTTTGGTGTTTACATTAACGCAGTTAGAATTGTCGCCGAATAATCGTGTTTTTGTTAGCAGCTGTTGAATAACCTTTTTACCCTCCATTAGCTTATTTTTGTATTTGATAGCTATCAAAGTCTCAAGGGTAAAAGAGGTTGATGACGCACTACTAGATCGTCGCTTGTTATTTATACCAAGATCTATCTATGTTTATACTATGACTTCAGTGATGCGTTATTAGTAAAAATGAGGGTGCTAAAATTAAACAAGTTTCTTCAAAATTCTCTTTACATTGGAAATAAAAGACTTTATAGAGAATTCTCTACGGATGAGTTAAGACTAAGTAAGTCATTTTAATTTATACTTTTAATCTTTAAAATATGGTGTTGAATAACAGTAATAAAGGCGCATTGAGTTTCGTTTTATTAGATAATGTGACGACATTAATTTCTGCTTGTTTAACATCAAATAAAATGATAATTGCGGCGTTAATTATTTATTAGATGTAGTGCGCGGCTTGCGAATACGAGAGGATCCGCGAATTGAAACGGCTGTACCATTGGGGTCCCATTCTGCCAAAATCTTTTTTAACAATAGGATATGCGATTTCAATTACACTTGGGTATTGGAATATGTTAAAAATGAAGGGAATTATGTAAATAAAACAATACTTTGTTGCAGCTGAAAGATAATTGCCAATGTCCTTCCTGTAAGGACCCTAAAACAGGTCTAAAAACATTGGACGCCAAAGCTTTGGACATAAACATTCGTCCTCGATCGCTTGATGTTTTACCGACCGGAGAGTTAAAGGTTGTGTGGCCTAACGATCATTCCAGCGTTTACGATGTAAATTGGCTTTATAAGCACGGAGCTAATTTTAATTTGGGTAACTTTGAGCTGAAGGAAAACAGACGGCCTTCCATTCAACTTTGGGACAATTGCAGTTTCAAAAATAATCTACCAGAACTTTCAATTGAAAAGGCGATTAACGATGATCAAAATCTAAAGCAATTGCTACAGAATGTGCACATTTATGGATTTTCTATTATAAAAAGTACATTTGATTAACTTTTCATGCTATGGAGATTAAATATTAATTTTACAGAGGTAAAGGATAACCATTGCGCGGCCAAAATTATTAATCAATTTGGTTGCATCAAAGATGTTTTAAATGACAACGAAACGGAAATTAGTTTTCATCAAGAGTTGCACACCGATATTCACTTACCAAGTAAGTGACGTTAAAAATTCATATGAATTATGACTTTATAATTTGTACGTTTTATAGATTTACAAGTGAGACATTTTTTAAATTCCAATACCGGAAGTATACGGTTAGTGCTAGTGGACGGCTACAATGTAGCCAAATGGATACAACTGAATCACACGGCATCTTCTTATATCCTATCTTCGACCCCTGTACAATTCAATATTAAAACCAAACAGGTGCGAAATATAAGCCTACTCCATTACTTTCTTTTATAGGCAATTGGAGTCATTAGTACACGTGGTCGGAGTGTTGTTTATTAATCGATTTAAATAATTTCATTTTATACTATAGCTATTTTATTATAAACATGAACCAATTTTCAAAGAAGACAATAATGGTGAGGTGAAAGAGATTTATTTCAACAATCAAATAATGGGTCCATTACAAGCTAATTCCCAAATGGTTTTGCCATTTTATCATTCATACAAGTCAGTTTAATAGTAATAACCGTTGAAGATATTTTTATAATAATCATTTTGTTTCAACATTTTACGAAGGTTATTTTGTGATAAGTTGGAAGAACCAAGACAGCAACTTGAATTCCAATTGGAATCCGGAGATTTGCTGATTTTTAATAACAAAAGAATAATAAATAAAATACTTAGCAATAACAGGTAATTACACTATTCTTGTCAATAGTAACTTTATTAAATTTTAAAATGTTAATTTTTATTCAGCTTTTGGAAAGATTATTATGTTGAAATCGATGAAGCAATGTCCAAATATGACCATCTCATTTCATTTTAAGGTGTCTAGTCCTGGACTTTCATTTTTTTTTTATAATATAATTATAATAATTTCTCACACCCCGGTAGTTATCAATTGATTTGTTAAACTTACTGGCATAATAACATATTTAATCCAAGTTAATACAACAATTATTTTAGACAAGACGTAGCGCTAAAGTTGTCTAATTTTAGTCATAACTTCATTGAATAGATTTGTTTCTTTTGGCGATGCTTCATATATGGAAACGACGTTGCCATCTTCGTTATAAACTGCTCCAGGAACTAACTGAAGAGTTCGATATTTTAGTTTTTCTTCTGCTTCTTTTGGATAACAAACAATTTTACAGCAAGGGCTCATCCATCGGAAACAACAGCAGCCATAAACTAATGTAGAAATCAGAAGTTATTTGCCTCATATAGCATAGAATGTTTGGATTATTACCTGTATGTAAAAATATAATGCAGCAAATAATGCTTATTACTATTATAAATATGAAAATTAATGTTAGGCTGGCGTAGGTAATATGGAGAGGAGATAGTTTATTCCAAAAGTCCTAAGAAATCAAATTTAATCAAAGTATACTGTATGTATAACAGTCTACAGTATTATTATTATTAACCATTTTTGAAATATTGTTCCAAATCCATGTTTTCGCTTTATCAATTTCCTTTTTAAAATTTAAACTACTATTAATTTTTATACCAAATCGGCGAGTAGTTAATTGATCCTCTGATAGGCTTTCATAGTCCATGTACCAATAATCTTTCATTTGATTCGAATTTAATTCAATTCTATTGCCAGTCGCTGTATTTTTATTACAGTACCGGTATATAAAAAATCTGGTTAGTTTTTTTAGGACGAATAAAATATTACTGCAAAAAACTTACAAAAATTTGCAATGTATAAAATTGCAACTATAACACTTAACATTATTTAAACTCGATGAAATTTGATTCTGATCAGAAATATTGTAATTATAAAGTTTTTAGTAAACAATAATTATTCCTGTGAAGGAAATAAACTAAATAAATGCTAACTAAATATTATATAAGTACCGGTACTCCTGTTATTTCAGTACATGTACTTAATAAAATAATTTCAAAATTAGATTCGAGTTCGAATTTTCGGAAAAAGTTTGAGATTACGGTAACGCCTGGAATCTTCGAAAAAAAATTACTTATAACATTGGAATTGAATAAGCTTCTTCACAATATAAAAAAAATGTGTATTAGGTCGCTATTACTATATTAAATAAATGAAATCTATTTAAAACAATTAATTGGCGATTTTAAACTATAAAAATATGAAGATGCAGAATTGAACTGTTCTTTTTCGAATGTTCTACTTCAATTTTAATGTTTGTTCTGTCCTTCAGTTCGAACCTTCACAAAATTATGAAATGTGATTTGGTTAAGATTAAGTTCAATAACTGAAAAATTCCTTGCCAGCCAACACCAATTATTCTTTGTTATTAATAAACAATTTTTGGAAGACCCCATGGTTAGCATGTTATCAACATTTCTCGATTTTCGTTTCATTATGCAATAACTAATAATCTTCTATAAAAAATTTTAATACAGTACACTGCATTTCATAAATACAAATTGAATTAGTAGGAGTGAAAACAATTAATTTCTATTCACCCAGTATCAATATTAATTTTGACATGATCTTATTTTTTAAATAATTTTCGGCTTTTTTTCTTTCAAGTTTAAAATTTAACTATAATTAAATTAAAATGAATAAAAAAAATCCACTATTTTGCTAATTTAGTTAGGATGCAAATTTTGCATTTTGGCTTAGCAAGTACAGCGTTAACCAAAATCTTTCTGAAATATAAGAAAGCGGTTAAGCATGATTACTTAGAAATATTGGTAAAGTATAATTTCATAGCCCTTCGTAAATTTGAAAAAAGTTTTAAAAATTAAACAAAATACGTGCTAATGTTTTAATAAATATTAGTTGCAACAATTAACTCAATGATAAAAAATGTAAAATTTTGCCTATCTTGTAATTCATTCATTCGTCTCAAATGTCTGCGTATACCGGTCATTCGTAATTAAAAATATATTGTATTGCTTTCATAGTTTGATAAAAGTTGACTGAATACCTTTATCAATAATTAAAATAAATAATAAATTCAAATATGCAAGCTAGTGAGTAGCCTAATTCTTTGCTATATTATTGCAAAAAAAAAAATATTTTGATTGTCTTTATATAATTTTGTTTATGTTGTTTAGTAGGCTACCTAATAACTATTATATAGCTAAAAACTGCCAGAATAAGTGCGATGTTTTTGCATTATAAAATTTTCTGACTGAACTGCCATTGATAAAACACAACGTTAAATAGTTATACAGCAGAGTGCTCATAATTATTGTAAAAAATTCCAATTTCTAAAAATTAATAAGTTTTGAATTAGTCGTTAACTACACTACTATCCTGATTATCACCTCTCGTATTTACAAAATCTCTTCACCGACCCTACAGAAATTACACCATAACCGCTGTAAAAATTTCCAAATAATCATGTAGACTTGAGTGAATAATTAAAAAACAAAACAGAAACAATTAAAAACAAGATAGGCCTCAGCACAATAATATTTAAAAAAATCTCACGCGCGACCGTAATATATTTCTACGGATTGCAAAAACATTACGTTATTTTGATCTCATTGCAAAGTTACTATTATTATAATTATTGTATTATACCAATAGTATTATATTATACTGTAGAATAATTTTTGTCGGTCATAATCGTCGTTCATAAATACATCACAGACCATCCTAATACATATTTCATTATGTCAAACTAAATCCCGGTGGTAGAATTATTCTGATCATTAAAATGGACTTTAGTTATGACTATGTCGCCGGTAGACATCGTTTGACAAGCAACCGAAGCGGTTAAAACCTTTGATGGTACCGGTATTTCATCTTTTATGTGGCACGAGCAATGGCAATTACCATCATCAAATTCATTTAATAAACCGCAATTATCATCTTGTAGTATACTTTGAAGTCTATCGAAACGATCGTTTACTAAAAATTCTTCGACCAAACGAATCGACTCCTCAAACAGGGGCGATGACGCTCTACTGCAGCTATCACTCTGATTTTCTAGATCATCTCTGACGCCGCATATATCGTCCAAGTCGTAATCATTATCATCTTCAAAATCGGGCGAAGCTTCAGATGAGTCGGCGTTTGACCTGCTACCACTGGCTGGAAGATTCGAATTTAGCCTGCTTTGAATTCTCTCCAGCTTTTGAGACACTTTATACGAGCCTTCCAATTTTTCTCGTTCTTCGTCCGTTAAATTGACGTATCTATAAAACAAAGATGAAAAAAACTGCATTACAACATTTATTTCAAGACATGAAACCACACCTTAACAATCTAATTTCTCTGTTGCTTAACACAACAGATTTTCCGCTGGTTTGTGATAATTTTTTCTTCAGTTCTTCCACCTCGCTTTCATTTTTGCGCTGTTTTTTACTCGTTTTAACTTCTTCTATTTTCAAGTAACAATTCACCTGTTCCCAACAAAGTTGATTGAAAAGAGAAATGTCATCCTCTGCAGTAAGCATGGCGTTCATAGTTTCGTAAATCGTTGGCACCAAAGAAACAATGTCATAAGCTGCGTATAAAATCATGTCGTCCGTTAGCGGTCTTCGACTCCAAAACCTCTGATCTCGACGATATAATTTCTTCATCTGTTCTTTTTTAGGATTAATTATTTGAGCTCCGTATGTTCGGCACAGATTATTTAATGAAATATTTTTCACTTTGTGAACTGGTTTGTTTGTGCTACCTTTGAGAATAACGGCATGAGCAGCCTGTAAAGTCATAAAAATAATTAACCGTTAAATTAATTTAATAAATTATTAGCAAAAGTAGTTTTTTAACCTGAGTATCAAAAACGTTATTGAGAGTAATTCCAAACTGATAATATAGAGCAGCACTGTCGTTCCTACAATCGTGAACAACCTTAAAAAAAAAATAAAACTTTAAATTTCCAAAGAAAAATTTCAGTCTTCAAAAATGATTAGGCTTTACTTTAACTATCTGTTCAGATTCTAAGATTTCTTTAATTCCTCCTTCCAACATCATATCTCTACAGGCGACCAAGTCTAAAATAAAAATGTTCCCGCTACTGGTTCCAATTTGTAAAAGTGTCATGGGACCGTTAGGACCGAGGTTGACTCCTTCAGCGTCGATTGAAATAACGTTAGCGTTCGCTTTTAAATTCGCCGCTACCATTTGACAATCTCGCGTTTTTGTGATTATTTTGGTAGATTTTAATAGTCTGGAGTTTGTTAAATCTACATCGAATCCCAAAGGGAAATTTGAAGAACCGGGTTGATATCCAGCCGCTGGTGCGGTAGGCGACTGATAAACACGTTGTTCCATCGCGTTATTATCCGCGATAGCTTTGATGATGTGCGATACTAATCTCTGTTTAAAACTTTGATTTGATTGAGGAACCTGCCTATTGCTCGAAGAAGAACACACTTGATTTTCTCGTACTCTTTCCGGGCTATTACCATTAACGGGTGAATCAGGAACATTTCTTGGGCATAAAACTTTCGAAGGAACTAAAGTAACCAGTCCGCTTTGCACTAAAAAAACGTCGGAGTGCATCTTTAATAAAATTCCGAGATCTCTCGGATACTTCACCAAAATTTTATTTGCATTATTTTGGCAATTTAATTCTTGTTTCAATTGATTATAGAGAGCATCAATCGCTATGGACCCGTTACCGTTATTACTAAGAATTGTTCTGCAAACGTTGAGAATTTCCGCCGTAGCTTGTGGATCAGCTTCATCGGGATTAGGCGAAGGTTCTCTCTTCACCAAAACTCCACCGCAATCTGATATGGCATCCCAATGTTTACGTAAAACTACATAATCATCATTTACCACAAAATTATCCGGATATTTGCTTAGAAAATCTTTGAATTCTTTTATATGTTGACCGGAGATGTGTCGTACCTCCGGCATGGCTTGAGATCTATGACCGAGTAGACTACGAATAGGTACTTCAGCCTCTCCATACTGCTCCAATTTGTCTTGAAAATAAGATACGGCTTCTACTTCGTAATTTCGCCCGCCTCCATTCTCGCTCTTCTCGTTGCTAGAGCTGTTATTATTCGAATTGGAAGAAGAATTGCCTGTGCTACTTGTCGTATTGTAACAAGTGATAGACACGTAATCTCCGTCTATAGTAAACAACGACGGATACTTGGAAAAAAATTTCTTTAAACCTGATTGACTCCCGCCAGCAATCTGGCGCATTTCTTTAGTAAATCCTTTGGTACCAAATTGACAGGAAAGATCATGCAAGGTTCTTGGTGTACCTTTATCGATGAGACGATCTAAAAAGAAAAGAATCGTCAAATTTCGGGTTTCATCGTATGTTTTACTGTCCATTTTGGTGATGATTTAAAAGTAGAAACAAATCCAACTAAAACGTTGAACTTAACTATCGTTGTCTTAGCACAGGAGCTTTTTGGCACATGAACAAAATGTTTCGAGCGAAAATGGCAACTCTCGTAGTAAGATTTCTAGCTGAGGCGACTGCTTCGTTTTATTTAAAAAAATTCTAAGATCGGGTTATTTGTAGACTAACAATCACACACGGCAATCCAGTTTCCCGATATGCGTCAAAATGTAAATATTGCATTGTCAAATTGTCTGAAATAGAAATATAAAAATGAATTATTCAGATAATCAAACTGTACAATTTATGAGCTTTTCCAAAGTCAATTAACACCAAAATCATGTACTTGGAAATGCTTAAAAATAATTACTAGTAATTTTATCACTGGTAGAATTACTTGTGCGGTAATTTATTTAATTATCTTATTTCATAAAAAAAAAATGCAACCGAAGCATCCACCGGTATCTAAGCGAGGCTAATGATTATGCTGTACATGTACTCGAAGCTGCATTCAGCTAGCGTAATCTTCTTATTTTCAATTTATAATTTTAGTGCACCATGCACCTTTAGGCATTCTATTTAATTAAAATATAACATGCCATAAGCATAACTAAAGCATTATGACTAATTTATTGATTTTGGAGTCAATGAAATGCTATCAAAAATTATTTTATGATTCTAGATCTTGCGTTTAGAGACTCTTCAGAATTTTAAAAACAATAAATGTTAAAATAATAATAAATTAAATTTTGGCGTTCTAGTTACAATTTATTTTAAGACTGATAGGACAATTTTACCTGATTTGTCCCAAATAGGTGCAGTCGCATCTGATTTCCAGCAGCCATCTTACATACCAAAACCTGGGAGTTGGATACACACCCACGTGTCATCCCACCTTGCATTATTATTCCGGTTAACTAAATACGTTGGAAATTACTTTCAAGGTTATTATAAATAGGACGCTTGATTAGTTTTCAAGTTATGTCACCTCCCGTTTTATTATTGAAGTTTAAACTTTGAACAGTTTACGTATCGAAACATAATTTACGCCCACTAAATGCAGATGAAAGTTTGACGTCATATCCGATCAACTCAGTTATGCATTTTATGCTGTCTTTAATTTTCGCGGGAAGTGAATAAATTTCGGTAAATAAAATGAAAGAAGCATTTCTTTTTCAGACCAGAATTAGGTAGTTATTAATTTTTTTTTATAAAGTGTAACAATAATTAATTTTAATGTTTCAACAAAGTTAATTTAGAAAAGTTATTACGGTTATAAAAGCTTGTGTATTGGGAGTCCGGGAAGAGTTTGTGCTCGGTTTGTGACATCCGCGGTGCATTTCAATGGTACGCACAATCAATTACAGTGTAATTATTGCATTTAACATGTATTACGGTAATGCTATTATTTTTGTTGGCATCAAATATTGAAACATTTCGCGCTTCCACGCAAGACTAGAAGATCATCGCAAGTGAACCTTAAAAATGATGAATCAAAATGAATTTGGCGGAGGATTGACGACGATATTTGGCTATAGTCTGGGGATCTTCATGCAACGATAATGGTAAGAATGCTTGTCATTTCCATTTTTCATGAAATTAGTTTTATCACAATCTTGAGGAAGTTCTAGTGTCTAGTTGCAGTAGCTGATTACGTTGAGAGAATTATTTTAAATGATGTTGTGAATACTTTTTTAAGTTGAAACGCGCGATCATAAATTTCTATAAAAGTGGAATTTATTTCTGTATTTTATCGATGTTTTTTTTTTTAAGATTGGTATGATATTACCTTCGTGGACTGTATTAGGATGCACAGTAAAATATTTATTTAATTTATTATTATTTTAGAATTGAAAAGCAATGCGCGAATCGTCATTAAGAGATTGATCGAAATTCAAACATTTGCTTGAGTTTTCGCGTAAATCTTAAATTCGTAACGGTAATCTCGTTGCCGATAAAATTACCTTCAATTCCGTCTATCTCGATCACTTTTCTTTTCCCAAGTCGAATTACATTAGGATATCTGAAATCAAAATGTGCGATCTTTGAAACCTCATCATTCCAACGAAACCAAATTTATTTTAATTGTATACATTTTTTTGGATGCTTTTTCATAAAGAAATTGTTGGTTAGAGTTGTTGTTGGGATGACCCAAACACACGCCGTAAAGCATCAGATCTAAATCCCAAACCAAGCTATAAAGAAATACTGTACATTAATAAAAATAAATATAATATGAGCGTTGATAACTAAATCACCCGTTAAGCCTGCTTTTTAACATGCTCCCATCCCATCGCCAATGCTGATAAACGTTGGTGATGTCATACGGACACGCGATTAGTTTGGTCAAAGCGCAATTAGCTCTAGTGGTAGGAATTTCAATTGCCAAATTGCAATTGCACTGTTTTTGAAGACTTACGATGGAAAACCACCGATATTTTTCATCTTCAGGCCATTCAAAAATGAAATTGCTCGACCGTAGAGTCGATACGCAAGCAAAAAAAATTAAATATTTGATAACATCAAACATTATAAACGCGATTAATTACCGCAGATGTTTAAACGCAATTTTTAAAAAAAAAAAAAAAAAAACAATTATTTTATTATGGTGAAAGTTGATACTACTTATAAGATTTCATTATTGCGTGTAAAATTGGAACTACTTAATCCGTTATTGTAGAATGGTGCTTTTCTTATTTTAACCACTCGGATTGCGTTATTCGTCCCTATTAGTGGACGGTGTAAAATATCTAGAGAAGCACAGCGCTCGTTACAAGACTTGCGGCTTTTTTTTATTTTTATTTTAGAGAATTATATATTAATTAAGTAAAAATTTTATCTTTTATTCATGTTGAGTTTAGTAAGCTCGTATAAACTGCCTGTGCCATAGATGATTTTCAGTGTGGCTTTCTGAAGACATACTGTATTATGAAGGATGATGTTACTTGCAATTGCGTGAGTTTGAGTTAAGTTGGTCCATTTGATGTAGAAAACTTTTATTTGGCCGTTGTCTTAGGGGTGTGGGAAATACTGTATGGGAATCGTTATGTCGAATTTCCGTAAGCCATTACTACATGTTGGTTTAGTAATGATTACACGGAACATTTCGAGCAAAAATATTATTACCCGTATGAGTTTAATTTTAAAAAAAATATATATATACGAGGGTAGGCTGATAAGTAATGCCTCCACCTCCATATCTTTTGAACGGATTGGAGCACTGTCTTCAAA
>JAQGAZ010000758.1:0-46744 GCA_034692225.1 Polydesmus complanatus
TCCTCGACTTTCGCACATTCGACTTTCAACAAATTTTCAGGAACCAATTGTGTGCGAAAGTAGGGGGCCGCCTGTAATTGACAGTAAAAAATGGCAAAATTTTCCAAATTAGTAAGGAGGGGGAGGGTCGAACACAAAAAATTTTACAGGTCTCATTTTTGTTATTAGTAGCCAAAAAAAGTTTTGGTTGGTAAAATTCCGAAATTTGACGACGCAGAAAGTGGACTTAAGCATAAAAACTGGGAAAAAACTTAACCGCAAACATTCTAATATCTTCATATTAATTAATTTGGTAGATTGCACAATATTGTATTTTTAGATATCTGGAGTATAATTTAGTTGGTGATTAAACGAAACGTGATTACATTTAAATAGGAAGAACTTTGATAAAGTAATTATGTTTTACCAAAGTCCAAAACGTAGTAAGAGTCGGACATAGTTTTTATAAATTACTGTTACATTTAAAACAAAACAAATTTGTGAGAATGTCTCGATTCGACGCAGTAGCTTCTGATATTTTGTTACGTTATGTAATTCCAATTGTCTCAGTTTTGAGCTTGTTTTTCTTTCTATTTACTCAAATGAATCGTCTCAGAACATTTTTTTTCGCTTTTATATACAAAATCATTACCCCAATCACCAATTTATCCTATAGCGATTGGAAGCAGGAACTATTCAAAGATTTGAAAGATATTAAATCGTTGGACAGAGATTTGAGGAACCAGGGTTTGATACGGATTTTAGAAATTGGAGCCGGACCCGGAAATAATTTTCATTTTTACCCCCAAAATTCTAAAGTGCTCGTTGTAGAACCAAATACGAATTTCATTGACGATCTGAAAAAAAACGCCAGCAAATTTAATGTTCAAATTGAAAAAATAATAATCGGAAAAGGCGAAAATATAAGTGACATTGAAGACAATTCTGTGGACGTCGTTGTTACTACGTTGGTCTTCTGCTCCGTTACAGACGTTGATTCCTGTATTCGCGAAGCACATCGAGTGTTAATTCCTGTTAGTAATGTATAGTTATCAAATTACTATAATAATATAGTGATAGAATTTTTTTTTTTATTTTTTTAAGGGAGGTAAACTGTACTTTTTTGAACACGGTTTCGGGACAAGAAAAGTATGGCAGAGACGTTTGCAAACTATTCTTAATCCTTTGTGGAAATTAATATTTGGCGGATGCAATTTAACTCGAGATATTCTCGACAATATTAAGAAATTGGATTTATTTGAGAATGTTAAAAATTTGAACTTTGTTCCATCAAAACTACCTTTTGTTTTGAGAGTATGCGTGGGCAGGCACGTGTTGGGAACTGCCCATAAACCACATAACGCAGCCAACATACAGTAGATCTGATCTAACAGTTGGTCAACATTTTAATTATTTTTTTTAATTTTCAAATCTGTACTTTTATCGATAGAGAGATTATAAGTAGATAAAATTGCAGTAAGAAATTAAAATTGAGATTTTTAATTTTTAGTGTTGTTTAAAATTCATCCCTCGGTCTATACAGCTAGACAATAGGTTATTCCCACCGAAAAACAATTATTGCATGATTACCTAAAACTTTCCCGCAACTAAACTCATAATGCCGACAATTTTGTGCCCCTTCTTTTCCCTTCGAAGGGTTCCCCCAGGCCCATCATCTCTGCTAATAATTTTTTTTTTTTTTTTTGCGATGTGCAACACTGACATCAGGCTTCCGCTTTGTGGGTTTTTCGGTAAAATGGCACTATTTTTTATTTTATTTTTGCTGATTTTTTTTTTTTAATAATTGGCGGAAGTAACATTTCATGGTCGAAGATATTAATGAAAGAATGCATGAACGTGATACGGGTACAAAGCGCACTTTGATAATTAAAGTTATTTTCTTTACATAGCAACGTGATTCGTCAAATAGCGATACCGGTTCGTAATCGTACGTAGGCTACTTGAGTCAAATAAAATTGCAATTTGATTATAATTGATTGACGACGGATTTTCAAATGGCTTATAATAATTATTTGCTGATTTCAATTGCAATTGTTGTTATTTTTATTTTGATATCTTTAAAATATTTCAAAAAATTTAGTAAATTAAGTTTTTCTATTGTTTATCCGATTTTATCACAAAACTGTAACGATTACGCGTTTCTTTATAAAAAAGATTTGTTTCGAGACTTGCAAAATCGTCGAGCGACGAGGGGCAAAAATCCGATCAGCATTTTAGAACTCGGAGCTGGACCTGGAAATAACTTTGAATTTTACCCGAAAAATAGCAAATTAATCATCGTCGAGCCTAATGAGTACTTTCGGAATAGGCGTGAAATCAACTTATCAAAAGTTCCGGGATTAAAAATCGATCGAGAATTTATTGGATTCGGCGAAGATTTATCATTCATTCCGAGTAATTCTATCGATTTTGCCGTGGTCACTTTTGTTCTATGTTCGGTGAAAAATATCCAGCAAGTTCTGAAGGAAATTCACAGAGTTTTAAGTCCGGTAATTATAATTTTTCGTTATACGATTAAAATTGACAGGCTAATACAATGTAAGCTGCCTGGTAGAGATGAAAATTAATAAAGATGATGTTATTGATTTATGATTCGGTTAGACCGAAACACTGTCAACATTCCACCCAAAGGTAAAGATTACGTTATTGATGTATGGTTTGCCAATATAGGCTAACATAACCATAAATCAATCAGGTAATCTTAACCTATCGTAGTAGCTGTTGTTGTAATAGGCAGCTTACATTGTAGATTAATAGTCTGCCAAAAAAAGTGTCTTAAATTTTGCTTTGATAATAATTATTTTTAAGGGCGGAAAATTTTTTTTCATGGAGCACGGTTGCAATGTAAATAACGGAAAAAGAAGATGGCAACATTTTATAAATCCATTTTGGACCATTATAACCGACGGCTGTAATATAAATAGAGATTCTGCAACGGATATTCGAAATTCGGGATTGTTTGTCAATATTGAAACCAAAATTATACCTCCACTGTCAAAACCTTGGTATTTAACTCTTATCCATTATAGTTTGGGACACATAGTTTTTGGTACTGCTCAAAATAGCAATTAAAATGCTGTCCATTATTACAATGATGAGAGAGTAAATAAAAGTCTCACTCAAGTTTGTCCTGTCATTTATAATATATAGCAATGTAGACTGTGTGAGATATCATTTTATCGCATGAACGTGTAACGGGCCGGGTACTTTGATCTTTACTTCAAGCAGCATCGTGATAACGTCAAATAGCGACACCATTTCTTAAAATATGTAGCCTACTAGAGTAAAATAAAATTGCAATTTTATTTCAATAATTGATTATCGATGGATTTTCAAATGGCTTGTACTTATTTACTGTATTCCATTCTAATTATTGCCATTTTTATTTTGATATCTTTAAAATATTCCAAAAAATGTAGTAAAATATTTTTTGCACTTACGTATCCCATTCTTTCAAAAATATATAACGATTACGCGTCCCTTTATAAAAAAGATTTGTTTCGAGACTTGCAAAATCATCGAGCGGCGAAGGACAAAAATCCCATCAAAATTTTAGAACTCGGAGCTGGACCTGGAAATAACTTTGAATTTTACCCGAAAAATAGCAAATTAATCATCATCGAACCTAATGAGTACTTTCGGAATAGGCGTGAAAGCAACTTATCGAAAGTTCCTGGATTAAAAATCCATCGAGAATTTATCGGATTCGGCGAAGATTTATCATTCATTCCTAGTAATTCTATCGACTTTGCCGTGATCACTTTTGTTTTCTGTTCGGTCAAAAATGTCCAACAAGTTCTGAAGGAAATTCACAGAGTTTTAATTCCGGTGATTATAATTTTTAACTATACGATTAAATAATTTTTAAATAATAATTATTATTTTTAAGGGTGGAAAGTTGATTTTCATGGAACATAGTGGCAATGCAAATAACGGAAAAAGAAGAATGTGGCAACATTTTATAAATCCATTTTGGAACCTTATAGCCGACGGCTGCAATATAAACAGAGATTCTGCAGCGGATATTCGAAATTCGGGATTGTTTGTTAATATTGAAACCAAAATTATACCTCCCCCGTCAAAGCCTTGGTATTTAATTTTTATTAATTTTAGTTTGGGACACATCGTTTTTGGCACTGCTCAGAATAGCAATTAAAATGCTATCCATAGAATAGTTGTATAATCGATTAACGTCCAATCTGTTTCAATTTCTGGCTCATTTAATGAATTAATTTTGCCAGCTGCAAAAAGTATCTCAAAAACCAAACTTTATAACAGGTTATAATAATTATTGATAAGAAAAGCAATACCACAAGAATTATTATTAACATTCGTTTAATCGTTTTAACTCTGGTCGCGCTCTGTTGCTCGAACAATAATTAATAAATCCAAGCAGGCAGCGATACAGTATTTAATTCCAAAAATTAATTTTTTGTACTCTGTAATAATAATTTCGATAGTAAAATTTATCATGCACATACAAAGGGCTGCATGCACTTGTACTATAGTAATGAGTTTGAACAAACTTTTGATGCGGATTTCTTTCCATTCCCATCTCATGATGTCACAATTATTGTTGCCTACTCCAGCATTATGACTTGCTCAAAGCAGTTTTACACTGTAGTTTGTAAAAACATACCGGTACTGGTCACTTTCTTGCATAATGACGTGCTATTAAAAGCACGTTTCTTTCGCGCGTGCCGTTTCATCAGGTAAATTAATTGTCATTTATTTTAAGGTTATTTTAATAGTTGTAAATGATGCGAATATAATAAAGTTAAAAAAGTTGTTGTACCGTAATGATTTTGATTGGATGACAAAAAACGAGTTAAATAATCATGTACTGTATATTCAATTTACATTTCACTGGATCCAACATCTCAAGATTTCGGGCCGCTTTAATATGGTACAAAAATTATTACAGTGGCTTGTACAAATTACAATACCGTACAATTTTTGAAAAAGGAAGTCAAACAACAACAACACGTCACCCCATGAATAACGTCAAGGATTCGTACGGTAGCTCATCAGGTTAAAATACCGGTAACTCAATTGTTATTGATTGAAAATTAAGAAAAAAATAATTCGTAAATTTTAGAAAGCATTGATTTATAATACTAACAATTTAACAAACAAGATTGAAATTTTTTTTAAAAAAAATTATAAACGCAAATTTTACACGCGCTCTCTGAGCTGCCGTAATATTTCTAGAAAGTTCTTTTTCTTAATTCTTTTTCACAGAGAAGAGAAACGCCGCCATTTCCGGGAGTAGTAGAAAGCAGCGCGACAAGTTTGTGGTTCTCATACCTTTTAATCATCACTAATTTCATAAAGTATTATGGATTTATATTAGGAATATATTATTGTGCTGAAACTATTCAAAGACAAAATTAAAAAGGAGACTAATCGCGTGTGTTGAACTGTTTTAAGTGTGTTTTTGTGATGGGATTAAGCTGACATTCTCGTGCCGGGATAACATCAATTTTTGCAGATCAAGTAGACGAAAAAACTGTGAGTACAAAAGTTGTTTTTTTTATTATTATCAGGCGCTAAAGGTGATTTCATTCGCGAGTTTAAAGTCTTAAAATATATTATAATTCGTAATATGAAAATAATAGAATGCTCAATGAAGCGTTCAAGTGAAATTAAGGTTAAATGTAGCCTAGGTATAATATGAAAATGATGTCGAAAATATGAGCTTGGAGCAAAAAAATTCCTATCATCCTACATCTAATATAACGACAGGGTCATTGGAGGATCAATTTCGAAAAGAAAATTTACATTAAAAATTACGCTAGCTATAGCTTTGCCCAAAATGTAAGCTTTGAATTATAATATAATTAATGAAATCACCGAGTTTATTTCTTAGTTAGGATATTGAAAGAAATCCAATGGCGTACTGGTAAATATTTGTCTGGTTAAGAGCCAAATGAGTGCAAAGCCCCTCGCAGTCAGTTTACATCTTGAACAGACAAATGTTGACCAGTACAGAGGGGCACTTAATTAAGCTAGGTTGCGCAAAAATATCTCATTTAAATAATAAAATGAATGGATGGATTCATCGAGGGATTCGCCGTTCTCATAAAAGATAAAGGTTGGTGGTACACTCGTACAGTTTCTTCGAATCACCATTTACATTTACCGGTAGCGGTAATTGTTAAATTTGCTACTGTAATTCGTTTGCAAAATTTTCGTTCGTTGTTTTACGATTTCATTAGTGTTAAATTTGATTCTTCGTTTGTTAATTATATAGGGCGTACAATATTACGCTTGTGAATGTTTAGTGCCATTGGTCCTAGCTTATAATTTAATTTTAAGTACAGTAATACCCCTCATTAATGGCGTTTCGCGCTATAATGGCGCTCTTAAATAAATCTTCATTCTCGTCACTTATTCTTATTGTTTTCAGTGCTGTGCGAAAGGAAACGCACGTTGGCTATCGCCAAAATGCAACGCAGCCTATGGCGATTTACTTTATGGCGAAGGCTCGGTCCCAATAGCGCCATGATTGCTGGGTATTACTGTACACACTGTATTTGCGATTTGTACTGCGAGTTAATTTCATCAAAGTGAGTTTCAATTCTGTTGGTTAAAATTTCGATTTTTGCTTCTCGAGAGTTTGTTTTGGGTTGGGTGTAGTACAGTAATTGGGAGTAAAGAGTGTTATTTAATAAGGAGGAACAACGCGCTCGGTTGAGGTGGCGAGGGGCTCCATACCGAGGGCTTTGCGAATCCTTATCGTTTGAAAAACCTATGGAAAATATTTCATAGGGAATTTATAATAGTTTTATTTATTATAATATCGTTTAATTTAGTAATGTAATACGTGTTGTAATTTGAGTTCTATTTTATCGCCCTTATTTTATTTTTTTTTTTTTGGCGAAGAACAACTGAGTTAAGAGCCTATTGCCTCTTGGCACGCGGTCAGGAATGGCCCTGGCAGATGTCATACAGTAATACTGTAATGTAGTTTGTAGTTTATTTTTCTATTCGAATACTGTAATAATATCAGACGCGGTTTTGGTCTATTGAAACGAGCTGGGCTAAGACCTCATAGGGGCAAAGAGAGTCTGCCGCAAACTTGAAAAGGAGCTAATTTTTCTTGCAATTAATTTACTGTATTATGTCATGGTGGGACTCATTTTGTGTTTTTCAATGTTTATTTTAGCAATAAATTAATTTTAACTCCAAAAAAAATCTTAAAGCCGTCGCGAGGGGGGGGGGGGGGGAGGGGGGGGGAGGGAAGCAAGCGGCATTTTTGTCCTTGAGTAGAACCTATGGTAATATGTACTGAAACGCACCTTGTACATCGTAACAATAATAATAGTTCTTTTCTCTTTATTAACGTCATAATAACAAATATCCGGTTGCTTAGCAACCATTTACTTGTAAACAAAAAATTCAGTTTGACTCCATGCGCTTCGAATGTACAGCATTTTGGCAGATACTTTTTTCAAATTTATATTTATTTTATTGTGAATAATAATTGTGGGTGACATTATGAGTGTGGACAATTCAATATTTTTAGTAATGGTCGCTGGTCAGATAGAGAGCGCGCAGGTAACTTTCCTCCATAATATTATTAGGCTCTACTACACACTGTTGCTTTTGACTTACTTTTTTTATTGTTGTTAGTTTCCCGATTTTGATGACGTTTATTGCCGTTACAATTTTGTGTACGGGCCGGATTGGACCATTACATCGGTTTATATGACTATCAATTACTTTTAACTATTATTATGTTATTTAATTTAAGTAAATCAGGGTTTAGAAGAAGGACTTTCTCAAATAACGAAAAAAAGCAGGGACGAAAGGCAGTCTTTTGTTTGGAACTTTCCCATTGATATTACATTCAAAAGCACAAATCCTTCCGGATGTAATATTGAGTCAACATAATTAATTAAATTAAAAATTAATGAAAGTGCATTATTTTACGAAGGGCCTCAATTAGTCGTTAGTGTGTATGGTTCTGATGTATTCGGCAACGACGTTGTTCGTGGATACGGTGCTTGCTACGTCCCTATAAACCCTGGAAGGTATAGTTTGCGCGTTCATTTTCAACTTGATTCAATTACCTTTACGTGCTAAATAAATAAATAAAAAAAAAAAGTATTGTTCAGCCATAGAAAAAAGTTGGCCATGTTTGTGCCCGAATCCAGTTCGCCTCTGCAAAGATTTAGCAGTTGGTTAACTGGTCGGAGACCCGAGTTAGTTGACCCAAGAATCGTAGCTCAAAGCGAAGGAAGAGAAGGTATTATTACCTGCAGTATAAATTTATAATTGAAATGTCTTAATTTGAGATAATTAATTAGTAACTCGCATGAGAACGCAAGGATTTGTTCAGGTTTCTTTGCACATTTTAGTCAAAGATTTGAGAAAAGCAGGCTACGTTTCATCAACACTTCCGAAATCAAACCAGTGTTTAGACGTTTCTTAATAAGAATTTTATCTCTTTAAATTATAATTTTATAATTGTTTGTATTAATGTATTTAAAAAAAATATTAATTACCGGTATACGGTCTGCGTGTATTTTTTGTATTGATTTTTTAAATTTATATTTTCCACTAATTTTATAGGTATTTTTATTCTTATTAATTGTTTCAAATTCTGCAATAAAATTGTTTGCATTTGAAAATTATTATCAAAAAAAAAAAAAAAAATGTACCGTACTGTATTTTGCAACATAATTTTATTGCAATTTAAATACCGTAATTTTATCTTATTTTCGAATGTAATAAAATAATTGGATGCAGTACATACAGTATAAATAACATACGATCAAACTACTTTTAATTATTTTATTCACAACTAAATTGGCAAAAAGATGATGTTGGATTGCATAATTCTTAGACGCGCTGCAAACGTTTAAAAAGGCCATTTTAAAGAATTTAATAGAATGATACGTGGTTGTTGCAAAAATAAAAAAAAAAAAAAAAAAAATAATAATAAACATTTTCACCTCCTCATAAAAATAAAAATACTGCAAAACTTGATAATGCCATAATTTACGTTATTTATACCGGAATTTTGACGTTTTATTGGTCCCATCTTTTGTCATACATGCGAATAGAGCAATCAACGCGTCCTTCAACGAGTAATTTAACATTCCCTCACGCGCATTCTTAAAAAAATCAGTCAAACTTCGATATTAGGTTTTTAAGTAAAAATTATTTTGGCTGTTTTGTGAGCCACTGGATTTATCGAGTTTGTTCGCAGCAGGTCGGAACCTATAAAAACATCAAAGGGGTGGTTCGGGCTTAGCTAAAATTGATAAATTTTAATGACATATAATCCTATAACAAACAAAAAAAAATAATTTAATTTTATGAGATTCATTGAAAAGATCGTTATCTTGGTGAAAACGTAAAATCGGGGTTTTTTGTTTGTTAGCATCCCATGCACAAACCGTTGATGAAGATTGGAGCTATGATAAGCTGATTTATCAAGACTTTGCAAGGTTATTCAGCGTTCTATTAATTAATTT
This sequence comes from Polydesmus complanatus, assembly GCA_034692225.1. NCBI lineage: Eukaryota > Metazoa > Arthropoda > Diplopoda > Polydesmida > Polydesmidae > Polydesmus > Polydesmus complanatus. Next base: position 9,486 of record JAQGAZ010000758.1, read on the forward strand.
CCGATCGGGTTAAACCGTTGTTTGTCAGTCCTTCGTGGAAACCGAAACACTGCCGGTTCACCCGTTGATTAGCCGGCCGATTGCTATTTCATTTGAATGTAGGGCGCACACGAGCTTGATCCCCCCAACACTTTTTCCTTCACCTTTTTTCTCTCTTTCTTTCTTCATCTTGACTTCTTTTGTTCATCCATCAAAACACAATGCAAGCTGATCACAACATGACCTTTCACCTATAGACATTTCTAATGAATGGCTCGCAATTTATTTCATTTTAATTAGGACTCGATCGCCTCGCACATTTTTAAGTAAAACACCGAAACACGTTTATTTAAAAAAATAAAATAAAGAAGAATATTTTTTTTAACCTTAGACCGTTTGACCTGTGATCTTTTTACGTGTAAATAGCTTTTATAAAATTTTTTTTTGCCATTTTCACGAGAAAAACTAAATAAGTCATTAAGTTAAAATAATAAATACATGTATCGAAAAAAATCTTCAAATCATACTTGCAATTTACGGTAAATATAAATTTTAATATTTATTGATTAATATTCACAGCAATTTTTTTTGTTATTTTAAATTTTTTGAGCTTTTTTTTTTTGTTTTAGTTTTTAGTGAAAATATAATAAGTACGAGTATATACCGGTATTAGAATTTTTCGAATTTTTTTTAAAAAAGTAAAGTCAGTGTTTTTGTGTTTATTATGATTTTTTACTTAGTAATTTGATTGTAAAATTTATATATTTTTAATTACCGATATCGTATGAGGTTTTTTTTTTTAAATTAAATTACTGTACCGGTACATCATAAACTTTTAAGTTTCGTGTTATTTTACGCAGTTTAATAACCAGCATAATTATTAAGAGTTAGATAATTATTGCGTTCTTTAAAAAGAAATGAATATTATTTTAATAAAAATTGCAGCAGCAAAAAGCTGGTCAAAGGCTGCAAATGAAGATGATATACTAGCATCAAAGCTATAGCGTAAACGAAGCAGAATTCAGATTTACTCCATGTGCATCGGACCAACCAACACTATATGTCTCGCTTTGCTATATATAACCGTGTGGGGGAAAGCAATATTAGTGTTCGGTTTTATAATTTTATCACGCCGCTTAGCTGATTGTTTCAAATCTATACCGGCGTTGAATACAAAAACAGCTACGATAATGTGTAACATGTGACAATCAATTTAAAAAGTAAATATAAGATTGACGTGTTAAGAGTATTAATGAACCATCATGATTTTTAATGCAAATGCAGTACTTTCTCTAATACGAGTACATGTACTGTACTGTAATAAAGTTAGAGAGCAAATTCGTGATATTTTTGCTGCTATTAACCATTATCTTAAAATTTAATCTTTTAATAAAATTTATTATGGAATACAGTATTATCAAATGCCGGTATACGGTATTTTAAATTGAATTTTGGATGTTTTTAATTTATTGCCTTAAAGAATTTTTAGTTTTATCTAACAGAATTTTAAATTCCCTTGATCATACGAAGCTAATGTATAAAATTAATATTATAATTGAAAGACAAAAAAATTTAGAAATAATGTATTTTATTATTAAAACAATTTTGTTTTAGTAAAAATAATTATAATAATATCGATAGGTACATCCGCTAAAACAACGCATAATCTCTCTTATCCCTGGTAGCCGCTTTTAATATGGCCCTGATGAACCACAATAGGCCTGTTTTGATGAACAGCGTGTGGTTGCAAGGTTAACCTAGCTGATGGTTGCTGATGAAGCGTTATCCTAGCCGGATGTGGGCTTAATCTAACGGCCGGTTGGTGCTGTAAGGTTAGCCGAGCTGACGGTTGGGGTCGTAGACTGACTTGAATTGGTTGTTGTTGCAGTCTCACTTGAATCGGTTGCTGCGGCTGTTGTCTAGCAACTTGCACCAGCTTAACCGGTTGCACGGCGACTCGAACGGGCACTTGTTGAGGTGGTCGCGCCACCAATCGAATTGGTTGAACCAGTGGTCTCGCTTGCTGCAACGGTTGAAGCTGTTGTGGTCGATGTTGAATCTGTTGCGGCTGATGTTGAATCTGTTGCGGCTGATGTTGAATCTGTTGCGGCTGATGTTGAAGCAGTTGTGGTCTCTGTTGAAGCTGCTGTTGGACAATGAATGCAGGTCGAGGAGCCGGAACTGCTTGAGCGTATACTTGCGGTTGGGGCGCTGGAGCGGGAGGCGATAGTGGACGAGACACAGCGACTGCTTGATAGGTAACTGGACGTTGAATGGGGACGGCGATTGCTTGAATAGGAACTGCTTGAACTGGGGCGCCGGCTGGAGCTGGTGGAGCTTGCCCTTCTCCTTGTTGCGCTCCTTCTTCTTGCTCGGCTTCCGCTTCAGCCGCGGCTCCTCCTTCCTCCCCTCCTTCCTGTCCTTCGTTTTGTTCCCCTCCTCCTTCCTGTTCATTCTCTTCTCCACCCTCTTCTTTTTTTCCCGAATCTCCACCCTCTTCGCCTTGTTGTTTTTCATCTCCCTCCTCCTCGGCTTTTCCTTCTTCCTCTTTTTTTCGCTCTTCCTCATCTTCTTCGCGCTTCTTCTCCTCCTCTTCCTGTTGTTTCTCTTCTTCTTCCTGTCGCTCCTTCTCTTTTTCTTTACGTTCCTTTTCTTTCTCTTCTAACTCATCTTTCCAGTCGTCATCTTCGTTTTCGTTTTTGGCTTCTCCTTCTCGTACGTTTCGTTGCAGTTGCGGCGACTGAGCTTGGATGATTCGTACCGGAACGACTTGCGGTTGAAGGCGAATGGCTTGAGGTGCGGCTGGTCTAGGTGGAGCTACTACTACTGGGGCGGCGGCGTCATCGTCCGATTTCTCAAGGATAGCCGGTAGTTTAGGAAGTTTGGGCGCTTTGGGCAAGTGATCACCCGAAGCTCGGAAGCCGTTTTTATCAGCTACGTAGGAGAGCTCGATGTATTTGCCTTCCGGGTCGACGTAGCTGTACTTTCCCGCTACTCCACCGTCGATACCGCGGATCTCGGTTTTGGATTGACCGTCGCCGTTACTATAGCCGTAATGGTACTGTCCGAACTCGTCTTGGGCGTGGTAACGGGTGGAGGCTTGGGGGCGGACAGGCACGGCCACGGGCTGCTTGACAGCTGCGAAGAGTCGAGCGGAACGAGCTCGTTGGGGAGCGGAGTTGTAATAAGCTCCTACTTGGTTGTAAGATATTCGTTGAGGACCGTTATGTTGGCCATAGTAGCCGTGCGGACTGCTGGTAACACAGGAGAACGCCACAAATGACGAAAGCAACAGCTAAAAATTGAAAAAATAAATTAAAATCGAAATACAAATAAAAAACGAAAATTTTTAATTTTAATGAAAAACATTAAACGCTAAACTAGTGTGGTTTATTTTGAAGTTTTTATTTGAATTTTAAAAAAATTAAAATTACCGTAATAAAATTATGTTAACTGAATAATTGAAAAGTAATTATCGAAAAAAATTAAAGCAAAAGTAATTATCGAAAAAAATTAAAGCAAAAGCATTAATCAAAAAAATTAATTTAACATTGTTTATAATATCGTAGTATAATAAATCAATGAAATCCGATTTAAAAAAAGTTTTTACTAAAAAAAAAAATTTAATTTTAAAAGTAAATAATCTTTTGCAACAAATCAATAATTAAATTAATAGTAAGAAAAAATCTAACTTACCAAAAGCTTCATTTTTAAACCAGTAAACGGTCAAGTTTGTAAAATTTGGAACTGAACTACAAAGCCGTTATTGTTTCGTAAAATCAAAAGTTTAAATGTAAAAAAACCAGAGTTGCTGTTTAAATATATATAGGTGGTGCTTATTAAAAGTAGCCAACTGCAAATCGAATTCAATGTTGACCACTTTTGATAACTGAAAAACCGCTTTCTAGCGTTTTTCTACTCAGATCTCCACCTCTTTTCCATTTCACCTGCATCTTACTCATTCAGCCCCCCCCCCCCCCTTTTAATTACTCCTCAACCACCCACTTCCCCTCGATTCTTTACGAATCAAATACCATTCGAATGGAGAGTGAATAGCACGTGGATCGCAAAAAGTTTGTTGTTTTTTTAAGTCACACTTTCAAGGATATTTTTGCTTCAATAATACGAAAACGTCATCGTAATTGGAAAACCCTATTTATAATAATTTTATAGAAAAATATTTTAATAAGAGGTCAATTCAAAAATTCTAGAAAATAGCGGATTAAGAATAAAATGATTTTTGTGGAATATCCAACTCGCTCAAACAACCAAAAACTACCACCTTAATAAAACCTCCGCATAAATTTATAAAAATTACTTACCGAAGAAACATTACTTTAAATTACGTATTAAATATTAAACTATACAAAAACTTAGTTGAAGCTCTCAATAACTTCATGAATGTTTATTAAACTTAGCAAATATCTTTTAATTAAAACTTTAACTAGAAAATAAAATTTTTCAAGAATATTATTAAAATTATTTACTTATCCCGAGTTAATTATTCTAACCAAAATTAACTCCAATGATTTAAACCACTTGATTAAAGCATAGTTACTATAATTAAAGGAAGGTTTGTCAATTCAAAATCGTTTGATAGCCGGTTTTATAAATTTGTGAAGGACTTTTTCCGAATTTAATGAATGATTTAAAGCAATTCAGTAGCTAAAATCAATAGTTTAATAAACAATTTTTTTGTTGCTATTTATGCGTGTCAGGAATGCTATACATTTTATATTCCATTTCTAATTAGTTGATTCGGTTTTTGTAGTTGAGAGTAAAATTATAGAGATATTTTCAACATCGCAATGCTAGAATAATAATTACCGGTAGTTGTTTTGCTAATAACTTTATAATAATTTTTAAATAAAAAAGAAAAGTTATTCTTTACGAGATGAAAATAAAATTCGTTTTCAAAAAGATATTTGAGTGAGTAGGCGGCGTTGAGATGTTATCTCCAGATGGCGTTAGTTTTTAATTTATTTTTGATTATTCGAAGTCTAACGAGCAATGTGATTTATGTCTTAATAATTTTAACCTAATGTAATAAGATATATCTCTCGCTTCATCCATCTATTTAATGTTTACTTTTTGTTTTAAATTACCTTTTCACCTCAGCCCTTGACCGATGCGCGTGCAACACATAAAAAAGCATAATCTAATGACGTCATACAGCCATCCAGGGCTGCTGAGTAACGTCATTCACTAAAAAAAGAGAATGTAACTCAGCAGAAGATTAATATTTTTCTGATTTTTAACGACATCTTGGTAGGTCCTACATTTTTCAACTTTTGGCCCTTATTACGGTACATTGTTTTTAAAGACTTTTTACATTTTTGTTTTATTGGAATTTCATTATTATCACAGCATAATACGGCCAAAATGATTTAAATTAACCTTGCTTTAATCAGCAGTTATTAATTATTTTAATAATTAAGTTTATTTTTAGTATCCAATCAAGTGCTTTAGTTGACAACTCTGTCTTAGTAGCCAGTTGCATGTTTATTGTGTTTTATTTTATCGCCAGGCATTGTCCTTCAATTTACAGGGTTAACTTTCAGTGACAGTAATTGCTGGCTTTAGTCGCCAGTTTTAAGCTCGAGTAACCGTGCCTGATTTAATAATTAACTTTCGTTCCAGTAATTTTTTTGAGAGGTGAGCGAGCGATTGCCCCTGATTTAATTTAACCCCGGATTTTGTTTCAGTGATTTCTATGAGGAGTCAGTGAGTGATTGGCAATAGTCTTTGAGTCATGGCGGTGTCATTGTGATAAGATAACACCGGACGTCACGCACTTTCAAATTTAATTCATTTAATAAATTAAAATCAAAGCAAATAATTAAAATGTAAAGTACGGTAAACAAACAAACAAAAAAAAAAATTGAAATAAAACGTTATCTGCAATTGAATTGCAAAGATGTGGCAAGTGGCTCATTATTTTTGCCCAACCCTTTCGATTTGACGAATGCAATTCACAACTAATGCATTCACAATGATCGAATCGAATCACGTTCGCCAGCGCATAGTTTTCGCGCGAATACTTCTCTCACTCAACGACCTTGCATTTTCCTTTTTTCATCTTCGACCGAGAAAAAAAAAACGAAACTATTTTAATTTTTTTTTTTTTTTGAATGTATCCTACTTGGGAAACGCAACAATAACGGCGTTAATTACTTATTTTAAGCAATAAAAAGTAATGATAGAGAAGAAAAAGAGAAATTTAATTAGCGACTTTGGAAACTGTAATAGCCATAATAGAAGTGAAATTTTCACGGTCGACATTTTCACGCTTTTTTCTTTTCCTATTGCGAAAACTGATTTATTCCAAGCGTTTGAATAGGGTCATAGCACAAGTTCAGAACGAAGAGAAACAATGACGTAACGAACTAGTTCAGCTTGAAACATTTTTTTTTTTTTCGAATGCCACTTTCTAATATCCTAAATAACTTACTCGTTATTAATTATTATTACCGATTGTGTTTTTAAAGCGGATCTAGAAAGCTTCCAAGGTGTAGGTCGAACTAGTAATGACCAGTAAAAACGAAAGTTAAAATTTAGATTCTAAAAGTCATCAATGTAATCTGTACCAGATCACTAAAAATTAAAATCTGATTAATAAAACATGAAACTGGTTATGCAATATGAAATTGTAAATTGAAAGATGACCGAAGTAAATTGAGTTTCCATATTTTGGGTTTTAGGTTTTTTGCAGTCCTATCCTGTAGCCAATTATTCATGGCAGGAAATTTGTGATATTTTAGTCCTCATATTTTTATACTTATTTTTAAAGTTTAAAAACATCTAATAAAACTTAGTAGTTCAGGAAAACTAAAAATTGACCATCAATTAGCTAAGAACTAATCTTGTTTTTTTTTTTCATTAAAAAATATTACTAATATTGTTCTTGAAATTGGTCATGGCCACTAAAACTTGAATTGCATTCTGAAATTAATTGCTACAACTTCAAATAGGTATTCTTAAAAAAAAAGATCATTATCGTATTTATTAAATCGAGAATTTGGCTATTGAAATACCACTACCAGTAATACAGTAGGCCTATAATGGCTAATGAGATACCAAGCACCCTGTTCAATAAATAGAGCGTGATAAAAGTTGTCACTTTTTACTGCTTCCAACTTTGATGCTGATTGCTGATTTTGAAGACAAAAGTACGAAATTAGCGACTAAAGCTTCAAACATAATTTTATCTTAATTTTTATAAGTATAAAAATTATAATAAACAATATTACGGTAATTAAAAATCGTAAAATTATTATTAAACTTTTATCCTTGATACTTGATTTTCCGCATACATTTGCGCCCGAAATTAATACATTAAAGTGTACAGTATATAATACCGGTTACGAGATAAACCGCAAGAAAGCTTTTTGTTTTTATTTTACCAGAAATATTATTAACAAAACCTTGGTGAAAACCGCTTTGTAATAACATTTTCGCTGATTTATTTCTTTTTTCCAAACGCGCAATTTTCCTATAATATTTCATTGCCATATGAAGTGATCCAGATTTATTCAATCCTAGTTTCAAGCTGATCTTAGTTTGGCTCACTATGTTATTGACAGCAAAATAGTTTAAAATAACAGTTTTCAAAAGGGCAAATGTGGTAGTGCGCATGCGCGGATGTATTTTAAACTTTGTTAAGTTTTAGTGAAAATTTCTGTTGTGAATTTAAATCAAGGTTAAATAACTTAACCTAGATTTTAAAATCCTGTACCAACGGAAAACCGCGTAAGAAAGCTTCCGCTGATAGAAAGCACAATAATCCCTCGTTTTGCGCGATGGATTCGTTTCCGCAAAATGTTAAACTAGGTGGTTTATTTTATTAAATTTTTGATAATTAAATACGGTAGTCAAAAAATATACTTTTAACACTACTCACGCTGTTGACGAGGGAAGAGGCGGTTCTGATATTTATACGGTATTTTCTTGACAGATACCTACAGTAGTTTATTAAAGGTTTTTTTTTTAAAAAAAGTATGAAAATATTTTATTAAATGCTGTCCCGTGACCCACTAGTTAGAGAATCACGTATGACGAGGGATTCCTGTACAGAATTATTTAATTTTTTTTTTTTTAAAGAAAAAAATGAATATGGTAAATCTAATGCTTTTTATAATTATATACAGTACTGTAATTTGAAAAATGGAAAGCGAAAAGTGCAGTGTGACCTGAATCAAAAATACATCTGACAGTTGTGCTCTATTTATTTAATGTTTTAATTATGAATTCGATTGGTGGTTATCATCAGCTGTTTAGTTGCCTATTGTAATGATGTTGCTAGACGATAGGTGACCCGATATAGTCATGAAAATAATCAAGACCATTATTCGCGCGGCGTGTGAAAACTGAGAAAATCAAAATGGAAAGAAAAAATCCTGCAAAAATCAAAGCCTCACCCTTCTCGCTACATTCTCCACACCCAAGGACGGCTTTTTTTTTTTATTTTCTCTATTTCACTCGAAAGTATTCTGTTTTTCTTTTCTTTTTTTTTGTGACTCGAAAATGTTTTTAAACGGATACATTTTAATTGTACGAGAAAAGCGAGTTAAATCGAAATGGAAATTCCCAATTCAAGCCTTGTTTTAGAAGAAAGAAAAAGGCGGGGGAAGTGAAGGGATTCCTTTATAAAATTGAGGACATTACAATTTATTATTGACCCCGAAATTAGTGTTTGAACTAACCCAGACTCGCGTGAATTTCGGAAAATACCCTGCAACGATTGCTTAATTTTTATCGTTAAGAAACGCGAGGGAGTCGCCAATTGCTTATACAGTAAAACGGGTCCACCCTGAAATATTTCGTCCAGTCCATTATTTTTAGCTACAGTAACTAAAGACATTATTATAATCTGTTGTATGAAACCGCGCCTTAAATTCAATTCCATGTCGTCCGATTACAATAATTATTTTTTGCGTAACCAAGTTTTTCCAATAATTAATTTTCGATGGAGATGCAAAATCTGAAGATTATAATCAAAATAATATTTTAATGACTTAATTTTTAACGTTAAAATTGCGATCTTTTTTTTTTTTTTGTAAATATCAATTAAGTGAAAGTTGCTTTAACTTGTTTTTTTTTTTATTTGAGACTAGTCGAGGTCTCCGTGCAGGCTTTAGTTGTCCACGTGAGCTACATTTCAATTTGAATGCAGATCCGGGTTGTTTTCAGATGACAACTCCTGATTTGATTATTTTAAATAAGACGTTGAAGTCGTTATTTTTGACGGCCGAGCGACACGCACTGATTAGATTTGTCTTTGATTTTCCAACTAAATAAAAAATTGAATTTTGAAATGATAAAATTCCTTTAATTTTTTTTTTGTTGTTGTTGATGATAAAATTATTAAAGAATTAGTAACCTCGTAATTGTCCAGCTTTTTGAATGATTTGATTCAATTGTTTGAGACATTTCATCATTTCCTGATAATTGTTGGTCCGTATTTTATAATTTTGTAATAGTTCTTGATTCACGGTGTACAATTGACTATACCATTGTTGCATCGATTTACTAAAATAAATTGAAATAATTATTTAATCACAATATTAAAACTTAAATGGATTAAAAATCTTTTTTTTTTTTTTTTAAATAAAATAATACTGTATGCCCTGAAATTGGATACAAAATTTTAACTACAGTAGTTAATTTAAAAATTTGCCATTTAAAAAGTTATAAAATTTAATTTTTTTTACATTTCTTTACATCAGAATTTACAGTATAAAAAAATTATTTTTTTTTTATTTAAAGAGTGAGTTTGAAATTCTGAGCTTAAATAAAGAATTAATTTTTCTAGAACTTACTAATCTTTCATTAACCGCGAATCTTCGGCTCTTATAATTAAGGAGCGAATGATAGCCGAACTATTAGTCATATCCGCCATTAAATTTTGTCTGCTTTTTTCGTATTCTTCAACTTGTTGTAATGTTTGAGATAAAATGTCCATTTCCTCCGGAAATTCAGCCACCACATTAGCTTCGTCAACGTTAAGAAAACTGGCTAACGATTGTATAATTTGTCCGGCCAAATCCATATCATTAGTGAAAATCATTGCCTTAACATTTTTTTTTTAAATCTCATTATTAATTAATCAGCATTATTTTTATAAATAAAAATTACTTGTCCAGAAGCATCTACTGATATAACCAAGGGCTTTCTAGATCTCAAAGCCGTGAAATAAACTTCTAACGCTCCGCGTTTTAATTCCACTTCGTCCACCGAAAGAAAATTCTGGTGCAACCATGATAAAACCTTTCAACAGTAGATTATTAAATAATTTATTTTTAAAAGCTTAATTTAATATTTATTTAATTTTACTCTTTGTAGACGTTCCTTGAGATGGAAACTGACGTAACTTTTAGGTTTTAAGCTCGCATTTATCGGCGAAAGCGAATACATGGCAAACCTTGGCAATTGCCGCGTTAGTTCAAAAACGTGGAATTGAAAACTAAAATAATGAGAGAAAATTAGAAAGAAAGAAATTTGCTAAAGTTTTGTACAGTAATTGAAATGCTACCTTCCTTTGTAACCAACTAAAACTTTAATGTGTAAATCGAGAGGAATATCACGGGGTGGATAGACTGGAATCCGAACTACACTCGCAACGTTATGATCCGGCGGATGTCTAAAATAATTTTTTTAAAAAAAGGTATTGTTAAAAAAATTGGTATTCTATTTGATACGTTTAATCCCTGAAATCTTGAATTTGCTTACACCACGTGACTTTCTCTTTCAAAAATTCCTTCGGCAAATATTGTGACAGCTTTGATGATAGTGTCGTTACTAGTTGACACTAGCAATTCAACGTGTGCCTTGACTGATGCCGAGCCTTCATTCAAACTCAATTCTGTTTTCAACTGCGTGTCAGCCTAAACGATAAAAAGATAAGAGCTCAATAAATATAAATTAATTAATTTAATTTATTTAAGACTAAACTGGTATAATCCCCATTTGTGATTTGGATTTGATTGTTTGCGCCGAAGGTGACACAGCTCTTGCTAATTTATTATTATTTTCGTAACTGGCTAATTCCAAGAGTAACGCCTGTAACAAAAAAAATATATATATTTATTAATTAATGGTTTTAATAATAGTGTAATTATTTATTGACGGTTGATACCGTTTTTTTTTGACTGAGATCGCGAATAGCTTCTTGTTCGCCTGTTAAGTCGATTTGATGAATTTTCTTCTCCCCAGTCGATGGTGTATATCCTTTAACTGGCAATTTGGTCTTTATTAATCAAGTCTTTAACAATGGAAAGATTAAATTTGCTTTACCATCTCCATCAGTTGAGCAGCAAATTAATTCCTCGCTACCTCGTAAACAATAATCTCCAACGACGATTCCAGCAACGGAATTAGCGAAATTATCTTTGTAAATAACCTCACCGGTTCGATCATTTCGAACATCAATCTTAACAATAATTATTGTGATTAGTAAACATTAATAAATATTAATACTGTACCGGTGCAGTATTAAGTTTTTTTTTTACTTTTCCATTGCTCCAACCAGTAATTAATTCTGGAACGCCATCCATGTTCATGTCAAACCCAACAACGCTGACCACTTGATTCTTCGACTATAATATTATTATCATTAAAATTAAATTAATGGTAATGATAAGCATTAAAATGTTTACTTTAATACGCCAACTTCGATATAGTTTGTCGTAAACACCAACTGTTCCATTTGCCAAAGCGTATCCAAAACAACAAGAACTTAATTGGCAGATGTCTATAACAGCCTAAATTTGTTATACAGTATAATAATTATCAAAAAACATATTGCGTAATGTAATTTGAATCCTCAAAACAATATTGCATGTTAAAATTATAGCCTACTATCAACAAAATAAAAATAATTGAAGTCATTTTGAAGATGATTATTCATAATAAGGGTTTTTACATTTTAACTTTAAGGCATGAAAAGGATGTATAATTTTATATCAAAGGTTAATTTAAATTTAGTCAATTAACTTTTAATACGCAGTTATTAAAAAAAAAATTAAGCACATTGAAATAGTTATTTTGAGATTTTAAATTAATTTTTTCATGTGTATATGTCCTTACTTCAGTTTCAGTTATTTCTTCAATGATATCGTCATCTTCAAAAACTCGTATGCTGTAATCTTCCGAACCCACCAAAAGCTTAAAAATTCCAAAATTTACGCACAATATAATTTATATTTTATTAGCGTATATTTTGTATTAAATATCGAAAAAGCATTAATTTTACCTCTTGTTTGCCATTAGCATTAAAATCTAAAAGACATAAAGAAGTGACATTGTCGCCGGTGACCTTATAAAAAACACTGTTTAATGCCATCAATTAATGGTATAAAAAAGCCCCGATTGTTTACCGTCCAAAAAGGGTCATTGCCTTGATAATCATAACCTTGAATGGTGCAATTTCCTCCCACAATCACTAACGGTTTATCTCGGTATCCCAACCATCCAACAGTTAAGGAGTTGACACCGTCAGGCACCTTTTTATTACTTCATTACAATTTCAAAAACATTAAAATAATTCTTTGTCTTCAACGCGCTTACCTCCTTATAAAACTGTTCAGTGTTATCGTGAACTCGGTATCCGAGTAAACTGGTTGAAGTTCCAACAAACAACACATCGATGTCGGCTTTATTAGGGTCAATTGGTCCGGTGCATAAAGCGCTTATGGGTTGATTAATATTTAATAAATTAACGTCGCAATTAAATTTCGATGACGTTAGATTTAAATTTGTTCTTTGTTGCGGGTTATGTAATAAAACCTAGGCGTTTTATTTTACATTTTAATGAATAAAAATCGATTCTAATCAAGCGTAATGTATCAAAGGGTACCTTATTTCCGGCAATGGCAGCGGTTATGCACGGATTAATTCCGTCGTAACGACCTATGGTGACCTGTTTAGGAATCACATGCTGACCCAAATTGAAAGTATAAAGTGGGATTAACATTTTTAGTTTAAAGACGTGTCGAAAAATCAAGCATGTTAATGAAGGAGATCAAACAGTGTTTGTTGCCGAGTTGCTTAGCAACCGCACAACATAACACACTCGTTTGGAGCAAGTACACCTGTTGATCTCTATGCCCTTCTAAATGTAGGATGTGGCAATGAGAAATTTTGAAAAAGTAGAACAGGTGAAATTATAATAAAATACATTGTTTACATATTTGAAGTAGGCTACATTATTTTTTTTAGTTTTATGTTTAAAATATTTAATTAAAATAAATTAACACCTCCATATATTATTATACATGTACATCACTTTTTTCATTACCGTGTGGATTTTCCAAAGTTGTTCTAACAACTTTGGCTTTTTAGTTTCACCTCTTGACCAATGTAATAAAGTCGTTTTTTTATAAAAATAAAAATTTTTATTTTTAGTCAACAAATTAAGAAACATCTCTCCCCCACCTCCATTTCTTAATTTTGTTAAATAGTTGGTACATCTCTGAAATCAACTGTTAAGACTACTTGGTAAACAAGTTGCAAAAAGATGTAAAACATGCAGCAAGAAAGAGCGGGAAAATCGTTGTTTTCAATTTTGATTTACAAATTCAAATTTTTTAACGATAAAAAAATGTCATTGACAATAAGAAAATAAAATCTGAAATTAATTATTAAAGATTTAAATATTATATAAAAAAAAACTGCACACTGCGAAAATACAAAAAAATCAAATAATTTTAATAAATTTTGTTTTTAATTTAAATTTACATTAAAAATGATTTAATTTAAAATTTCATTAATTATAATTTATCTTTTTAAAGCTGTACATAATAATAATTTCTCTATAAAATACTTTTTTGCTTTAAAAAAAAAAATGTTTTCCACGTCACGATATCATAATTGAAGGATCAAAAGCTTGTAATTCAACAGTAAAATCCCACTGTTGAGTATAAATGCTAGGATGGCATTCGGAGAGAATAGCACCCAAGTTGTAATGTTTATCTAAACATAAATTAGTAGGGTTGTGTATCAGCTGTCGGCCTCTTCGACCCCAACTCTAATCAAAATAAATAGACAGTTTTATTTTAACTAAACTAAACCAAGGCAAAAAAAAAAAACTGCCATTTTCACCTGAGAATCCTCGCGACAATTTTTAACTATAATAAGCGAGGTGTCAATCTCATTTATTTTGGCACTTAAGCACAAATCTCCGCTCTTTATGTTTCCCAGTTTGGTGTACGCCCACTCCTAAAAAAAAAGAAAAAAAGAAAATACACACGTTAATAACAATTTTCTCATAATTATGGATGATAATATGTATCTGCTTCCCAACTTTTTTCTCGCGACCCAAAAATTTGATAAAATAGTTTGTTGATCTATACGTTTAACTTTATCACTGAATTTTGTGTTAAATTTTATTACTAAACAAAGATTTGCAATTCTTTGCATTAAAAAACATTGGAATTTTATTTATAAACATAAAATGATTAAATCCATTAAAAATCTTCCCCACTCCAAAGCCAGAGTTGTGAAGCATAACAAGTACTGCAAAATGTATATTGATATTGTAACCTGAGTAGTTTTAGTAGGAGAACACAAGGTTAAAATAATAGAGTCGCTATCTTTGAGCCCCATTGTTTCTAGACAAATATCGTGTTGTCTAAGTTGGCCGAATGCGATATCATCTCCGTTGGGCAATCTGTGAATTAATGTACATTTACAGTAAATAGTTATCTCTTAATTAGTTAGTAGAAGCAATAAATTAACTGACTGTAGCTCTGGAAAAATGTTGTCCAGGTACCACTTGAAAGGCTTGCATTCCAATTGGCGCCTTAACTCTCGTTGTTCAACAACACTGCAAACATTATTCTTTAAGGTCAACAAATGTAGCTTTTGTAAATAATGGTTTTGCTTTTTTTTTTTTTTTTTGGTTTTCATTATGGAATGTCCGACTCGCAAAATTAACAAACAAACAAACTTACTTATTGTTAAACTTTAAAATTGATATTACAAAAATATATACAGTATCACCGTAGGAGGGGAAAAAAAAAAAGGACTACTCAAAAGATGCTTATAAAAAATAAAGTTTTCTTATAATCTCAAAATGTAGATTACATAATATTTAGCTTCGTAAAACTCAAAAATAATTTACTTAACTTATAAAATAATCAAAAAACTCTTGAACTCTAAAAAAAGCTACATCAAAAACTGAACCATTTAAGCTTAATAACAATTCCACTTGAAAACCACTTACTAAACTCTTCAAAACCGCCAAACACCTAGTATAGTATTTAACTTTTTAAGCTCTAAAACCACCCATGTGGCATGTGGATGATTTTAAAATTTATGTAGTTAGCACAGTACCGGATTAAAAAATAAGCTAGACAGGGCGCGGTTCTCCAGGTAAGGCCTCATTCTACTATTCCGGCACCCAGTTTGATTGGCGTTTTGTTTGCTATCTTCTCGAGTCGAACATTCCATATTATAATTATTATTGTTTTACCCGTCAATGACTCTGTTCTTGGCACTGGGGCGCGATTCGTAAAAGAAGCGTTTGTATTCGTCCAACCATACTTCGACGATTCGTTTGGAATTTTTCAAGTAGGTTTGAGCATTTCCTTCGGGGAATGTGTAAGGGTGTTTGAGCCGAAATACATGTCCGATTCGACTGCACGGCACCACTTCTAAAGTTCCACCGCACATCCACGTTTTAAATGAAATCTCTACAAAAAATAAATATTTTAAATTTATTTGAACACGTGCCTTAATTTTAAAGGAAATTTACCAAAGTTTTCAGCGCCCCATATATCCAGACCTGTGTCATATTTTCCCAATTTCTCAAACCACTTTTTTCGAATTAAAAATAAACCTCCAGCTATAATTGGGCTTCTGAAAATCAATAATTATTATTAAAAAAAATCATATACTGTGTACTGTACTCTTAAATATTATTACAGTATAAAATAAATTTTAACTTACGATTATTATAATCATTATAAGTTAATAGGCGGCATGAAATTTAAATGATTAAAAAGTTTAAAACACATAATTATTTTAAGCATATTTAAAGATTCAACATTTCATAAGTAAACTGTATTTTTGTTTTGAATTTTGATATTCCGGTATTTGCTGATGATAACTTTGAATAATTATTTAAATAAATTTAAATGTTTTGTTGACATAAAAGTGAGGATTTAAATTACATAATATTAATTTCATAGATACCTAAATGGTTGAGTAGCATCCTGTCGGCGTGATTTTTCTTCATCACTGAGTGGAATCCATTTAAAATTGAGATTCCAATCGAAACCTTTATACAAAAAAAAAAAAAAACGAAACAAATTAAATAAAAGCCGGGCAGCATCAGTAACAATTAAAGTATTTTGACTCTTGTACCTCCTTTCAATTCGGACGACGATCCACTGTATTCAAAAGTGTCAACGTCTATCACATCAATTATTGGACTAGCAACTACTTGAGGATTCTTTTACAATTTCATCTTTATTATTATTAGTCATCTAATACAAAAAGCTGTGCGCGCATTGAATTCAATTAAATTGACGATTACCTCGATCACACTTAATAGGAGGGGTGGCAACCAATCAATATTAACTTCACAATGACTGTCCAAGAACATGAGACATTCGGCTGTGGCTTGCTCCGAACCTATCACACGTGATCTTACCAGGCCTCAAATAAGTACAAAAAAAATATTTATATTAAATTAAGTTTGAATGTATTTGAAAAACGTTATTGATAAGAGGGTTTATCACCTTGTCGAAGTTCGTTGCGAATGAATTTCACTTTTGGAAGGACACTTAATAGTTGTCCATCAAGTGCTGTCAAGCAAAAATAATCATAAAAAATTAAAAGAATTTAAAACACAATTTTATTTTAATCTGTAAATCAAAACGAAAATATAAATAAAATGCGTGAACAATTTTTTTATTCACGACAAATTTAGATACTGTAATAAATAAAAATTAGATAATAACTTACGATTATCACTAAAATCGTCAACTAGGATTATCTCACGTAAAATATGAGCAGGACTTTTACTAAGGACACTAAGTTATGAATAAATTAGCCAATAAATTAATCTGTCAAGTTTATTTGCATTATTTATATTGAATTACCTTACAACTGTTCTTAGAAGAGCTGATCTAGCTTCATTATGAAAAGTAATTATCACGCTTACATCCGGGTAATTTATGTCATCGTTATCTTCAATTTTTTTCACGCAGCTATACAATTTCATTCATCGATCAATTAAATGTAATTGCGGGAAACATTATTTCAGCTACATGTACCTTTGATTTCTCGTATCGGGTAAATTTCGATCACTTCTCACTTTGTTACTGGCAATCACATTAAACGCGTGTTTATGATACGGATCTTCACTCGATGACTTTTCCTCTTTCGAAATGTAATCCAATTCGTTAAAATTTACTATTTGATGATATGATGAAATTGTCTATTAAGATTAAAATAGAAGAAAAATATATATATTATTTATACAGCCAATAAATAATTATTATTGAACTTAATAACAACTGAAAACTAAAATCTTTTTTTTAAATAATATAATACACATCTATTTTTGGAATTTTTTGTTGAAGCGGAAATGAAATGAGAACAAGGCGTTAAAAAGACAAAAATTAAAAATAAACCGAATGTAGTTCAAAAAAATACCATTTTTATGCTGTGAAAAAGGAAAAAAATATATACATATACGATATAACACTTAAATTTTATTCACACAATTCTTGCAACTTTGATATACTTTAAGCACTGTACCTGTTGATTTTTTTTTTTTTTTTTTTGTTAATGACGTGTTTAATTTCTGGCGTGCATTTGTAATCAGGTGATTTTCTATTGAAGGATGATGAGTGCGCGTTTTTTGATATTGAATTTCGTTTCGGGTCAATGGAAACCGGAAAGACGAGATTACGTCTAATAAATCCACCGGTAAACAGTCCTCTCCAACATTTTTATGCCATTTTTTTTTTAATATTTATTATTTTATGATTTTATAATAATATTATCTACCTAATAAAAAATTAAAATAATGTTTGCACTACGTAAAAAATATTAAAGCAGGTTTGCCTTGCAAATATGGGAATGAAAATTAACTAAAAATTTACAAACAGCTCTAGGAAATTATTTGTGTTTTTTTTTTTTTTTAATTTAGTATACCGGTATCGTAATATTAAGCCGGTACATTTTTGGTCACGCCGTATTTCGGAAGTGAAAATATAAAACGACATTTCGAAACGTTTATTGCACTTAATAATGCATAGATGTATTTTAAAATTGGCTCGCACCGGTTTATAGCTACTGTACCACCATTGTTTCCACCGCTAATCATATTTCACCGAAACTACTTTGATCCTACCTATTTTGATAGAAATCACTTACTGCAATTTTGCTCTCTTAAGGTTTTTTAAAAAAATATCTTTGCTACTCTTTTCAAAAATTAAGTTTTAATCACACTGGCGAAACGACTTGTGAAACGGTTTGGCGGAAAGTAAATTCATCAAAATATGAATCTAGTTTCAGAAGCCCGGTGGAAACCAGGGCTTAACAACACTAATTGGCAATGGTTTGGACCTCAGTATACAGTAATTAGAACTGCTTTTAACCATACAACGTTTGGAAATAGTTCAAATGCTTGTAACAACTAATTTTTTTATCTCGTAAATTTCCAATGAATTTGCTAAAACGTATGCTCGTCATAAAAGATTTTTGTGCCTTTATGAACACAATTTACTTTAGATTTGTTCAACACTTTACTCGTATTTCAACAGTTTTAAATTTGATCAATTAAATTTCATATTTAATTTAACTATTACCGCATCATTACCAATTTTTTTTTTAAATAATGGCACTATTACAAGAGTTAAATTTTTGTTATTTTTCCAAAAATTGCAAACCGTTAGTAGGCCTACCTATTTTTCCAGCACTTGACTGAATATACACCCACTTAATAATTTTTTACCCTCTATGTATTTTCATGAATCATATTTGTCTGCAGGTGCAGTCATTATCTTTTCTAAAAAAAAAACAACAATAACCTTCAAAACTTTCATTAAAAAAATATATATATATTCTCAAAAAATAGTTATTACTTTTGTTATTGTTGGAAAAGAGCAAAATCGTAGGTGTGTGCTAAAATGCAAACATTAATAAACGAAAGAGAGATAAAAAGCAACTAATGCGTTTTGAACATGTTGAGAAAGATCATCGAACTGATTTTTTTATTCTATTTCTGTGTCTGAGAAAAAAAAAAACTTAAATAAACAACAAAAAAATGAAAAATCAGATAACCAAGTTTAAAAATGGATGGAAATAGGTACCTATCTATTGCAAAAAAAAAACGAAACCAACATTAAGAACTTAATTAGTCCACCATATGTTTCCCCTTTTTCTCAATGTACCGAAATGGAATTTTTTTTTAAT
This sequence comes from Polydesmus complanatus, assembly GCA_034692225.1. Lineage (NCBI taxonomy): Eukaryota > Metazoa > Arthropoda > Diplopoda > Polydesmida > Polydesmidae > Polydesmus > Polydesmus complanatus. Next base: position 28,890 of record JAQGAZ010000758.1, read on the forward strand.
GGAGAGTATCATTTTCTCGTTCAACATTTTTTTCTCCCATAATATGAAAAACATGCGTGTTAGTCATCGATGTTAACTAAGCACGACAGAAATAACTACTGGAAATAAAATAAATAAAAAAAAAGAAACAGATAATTATTAAAAAAATTTTCTTTTTTTTACAAAATTTCATTATCGTTATCAGAAATGACTATAATATAGGCTAGTTTCCCAAATAACTTTGAACCCTTTTACTGGTGTGCAAATCTGCAGTATAATATTACTTGAACTGCAATAGTGTAGTTTATACTGATAAGAAATTTGTATTTGGAATGATAATGAAATGCATTTGACCTCGACACTTTTATTAGTAAGCACTAAGCCTAGTTATAAATATAACGCTTAAAAGAGAGTGATAATAAAAATTACAATAAACACTTAAAATTTGCAAGACATGATTAAATTGAAGTAGCAAATTTCATTTACGCGCACGTACCGTACCGCACTGTACTTGAAGCACAAAATACATTCGCATGATAATTTTTTATCATTTATTTTATATCGGTGCACTGTAAATTTTAACTATTAAAAAAAGTAAAACGAATTTTTAAAATTAAAGATACATTTTTATTCCATATCGCAGCTATTTTAACTCTTTCATTCATAATTATTATATTGCAAACTACATGTATTTAAAAAAATTTAAAATTAAGATCGGAACCAGCATTGGCAGTATTGGTATTAAGGTTAGTAGTTAAGAAAATCATCGATATAAATAGGTAATTTGTAGTAAGTTCTTATCACATTTTCGCAGTTGAACCCACCCACCATTTCTATCATACTGTATTACGCAAGATTTGAATAGCTTATTCAATCAAGATAAGAAAGTAGATTTAACAATAGCACATTGAATTAACCAATAAGAATATTATTATTTAAATATTTTAAAATTGAGAAAGGTTAGTTTAATAATACACGTATTCCTTCATAATTTTAATATTTCTCCATAATTTCAATATTTAAATTTCATGCTTATATAAGCAATTTTCGTACAAAACCAAATGTTTTTGCAAACTCATAATAATTTTGTTTGAAGTTTCATTTTTTTTTTCTTTTTGGTTAAAATTAAAAATTTAATTTTACTAAAAAAAACACGTTTTGCTATTTGTATTATGCATAAATTTAATTTTATTAAAGGATTGTGAGAAGGTGTTCGTTCCACTTGTTCTAAGCTTCTTACTTTAACAACAAAAGGTAGTTTCCAATTAAAAAGAAAAACCTTATTTAATTTTCTTTTTCTTATTTATTTGTATGTACACAATTCAATATAAATAAAAATCTTTTGTCATTTTCTCTGCTCTAACTAGGAGTGTTTGTACTTTCTAACTCTTTATTTCCCTTCGGACTTTGCCCACGCTTGCATTTGTTATTCACGGTATAATTGAAAAACATTTTACGAAAACTCGAATCATTACGTAATATATATTGAGAAAAAAAAAAAAAGAAACGTGGTTACTGGTGAATAGGTAGAAAAAGGTATTCTATGAGAGGGGAATTATTAGAAAAGGGTACTTTTCCCGTTGGTGTCACACTCGTTTCCTTCCCCGTTAAATGCACTTTTTTTATTTTCTCCTATCCGAAACTTATGAAGGGGCTTTGTCGAAAGTGTATGAAAAAAGAGAGGAGTTGGTTGAGTGGGGTTAAAGGTCAGGTGTAAATGGGCAGATTAGATTCGGTTGAAGAGGACACGTGTTTTGCTAACCCAACTATTGGCACCGATAGGTTATTTTCTTTCTTCTAAAAGCGAGGGAAAAGAAAAGAACCCACTTTTCAGTCCTTCAAAATGCTGCGAATTCCTTTCAACTTTGAAGAAAATCGCGAAAAATGGTGTAATTTATAAATCAGCTTGTGCGCATGCGTGGTGAAATAAACGGGGCGAGTAGAAAAAAGGTTAAGCGATGTACAGTAATTTGTAAAACGAGCTTTGGGCTATTTTACACCTTTCTCGTTATCAACTTTCGCAAAAGAAGAGGAAAAATGTGTAATAGACAGAAAAGTAAATGAAGATTTTTCACGTTTTTTTTTTTTTATCTAACTAAGAATTTTATAATTTTTATAAATTTATAAAGCTCATTAAAAATAAAATACCGGTAATAGTTAAACTGAGCTTTAAATTCAATTTAATTTTAATTACTCAACATAAGATTTTCTTTTTGAAAAATACATTTGAATTACTGTACTTTTTTTACCTGTTAGATTTTTCCCCGTTAAAATCACAAGAAATGTTTTTTAGAAAAGCAACACTGCTCAAAATTTAAATTTTTACTTTTAAAGTTAATACAGTATCAAAACATTTGTCAAGTTTTATCATTTATCGATTTTTTATTTAACTTATTCGTTATTTACATTTTAACAATCCAAATGCGTTGCTTGAAATACCTGGTATTGTGGAATTTTTTAAAAGTATTTAAAATATAATTACAATAACAAAATATAAGTACATAAACAAAAAATATTTTATGAGTTTTAGTAACTTTTCCGATTTTTTAAGTTTTTTTATGGGACTTTTATCTTCTATAATTTCTGAAAGATTCGGGAAAATTCTTATAACATTTTAAACAAATTTTCTGCCGTGATTTTCTCAAATCTTTAAATGAAAACAATTTATTTTTTTTACATATTTTGGTAAAAAATAATGTTAGTATCATTTTTTCATGAAATTAAAATCTTTTTATTTAAAAGTATTCAACTTTTGTGAATGATTCATTGCCAAGGTAATAGTAGCAAAAAAGAAAAAAAAAAGTCTCGATAATAAATTAACCATAATTATCTGCATCATTGACGTAATCGTGTGATAATAATTATCATTATAGATAATTTACATTACATTAATTACACGTTAAGGCAGGACGGGCTTTAATCAAATCTACGAAAACCATTGCAAAAATTAATGAGAAAACAATCAACGTCATTTTATCATTAGACATTGTGTTGGATTTGCATAGAGCAATTCATTCTGATTGTGTAATGCAAATTTTAACTTAAGTGAATGTATTCTACCTCCCCTCCTTTATCTTACTGCACCCACCCCAACCACCAGGCCTTAGCACCACCCACAGCACATCTTGTCAAACTTGAAATTCCAGCTACCTGCAAACAGACACATGCAACCACCTTCAAAAAAAAAAAAAAAATAGAAGATAAGATGTGGGAGAGCGCAATATATTTTTGAACGAGATTGTAAAAGAGAAAGAAAACTTGTTTCGTGTTTTTTTGAGTTTGGAAAGAAAAATAAAAGGTCGTCAACCTAAAAAAAAAATAAATAATAAAGGACTAAAAACGAAATTATTATTATTAATTTTTCATTTCGGGAAAAATTTCGTCTACCGGTTATGTAAAAGTTAATAAATACTCGGAGTAAATAAATAAAAAACCTATAATAACAAGGCTAAAAAAAATAATAATAAACCAAACGCAATGTGAAAATAGCGAGTGTGAGAAATTTAGTAATTTAACTTTCAAAAACTATTTAAAAAAAAAAATTTGATAAGATTACTCGTGCTTAAAATTAATCACAATATTTTAAAACTTAATAATACTTAAAAGTAACGATTTTTTGAACGTGATTACGTTATTTAAAAAATAATTTAAAACTACCGGTATCAAAAATTTTTTTTTTTAAATAATGTTAATTTAATAAATGAAATTAGTAAAAAAAAAATTTTTTTAAAGTGATTTTCAATAAAAATTGAAATCAGTTCGTTTTCTTAAAAATAAAATGTTAAAAATTATTTTCCTCAACCCTTCCTTTGAAATTTATTCAAATATCAGTCGAGAATTGAGTTCATACCTAGTTGTAAATACAAATAGTGGCTGTCGCTAAATAAAGTACAAAGTACACACACACCTGTGTATTTTTTTTTTTTTTTTAATATTTAAATTCGACCTGATTAGATCTCCTTCTTTCCGCTTCAAGTACTTTTAACACCTCGGTTCAATTCTACATTCTAATAAGTTATCTAATTTTTTTTTAAAATAAATTTAATTCAATAAAATTATTAGCATTATTTTGGTTTTTTTTAAGTAATATTATTTTAGGGCAAAAAAAAAAAAAGTAGCCTACATAAAAAAAAGAAGATTCACTTAAAAAAAATTAATTACGATTTAATTTACTTTATTTTTCCTTTTGAGAGATAATTGGTCGTGTCCACGTGTCTGAACCGCTCGTCCGGTGATGAAATAAGTGGTCATCAACATAAACACGGTCATTCCCATAATAAACCGCAAAGCCACTTTCAATCGCCGTTTTCTCCTCATTTTTTAAGCTCGATTATAGCTGCAAATTCCAAGTTTTTAGCTCATGGTGATATTTCCTTAAAACCACACGTTGTTGTTGTTTTTTATATAAACCAAAAAAAGAAGATGATTTTTATTATTTACTTTTGACCGACTATTTTGGACCAGACACAGTTTCACGCACTTCATTCACTCGACTGATTTGTCTACCGTGTTTTTCCCTCGCCATATTTCTCAGCTTTTTTCCGCTTTCACAACTCGGCTTATTACTCCTTTTTTATTTTATTTTCTTTCTAACGAGACTTGGATCAGATTTTGTAGATAAAAATGTAGAACTCTGATGTATAACCTCATTTCAATAGAAAACTTTCAGGGTGGTTAAATAATTACAAATATTATTGTTCTTAATTAGTCTGGAAATTAATTTAAAGTAGCGCGTGTTGCTAAATTGATTTCAAACATAGTACAGTAAATATTTTATAAACAAAATGTTTTACTGATAAATTATCGAGATTATTTTTTCTTTTCTTTTTAGAATGAAATGTATAGAAAGGCTGAAAACAGTAATGGGCTAAAATTAAAATTGTTTAAGCAAAATTTGCGATTGTTTGGATCTTTTTGATGGCTTTGAAAGTCCTCACAATTGTTTGCCTCAATAAATATCAATTTCTCCTTAAAATAAATAATTAAAAGATTAATCAAAACTTTAAATTACATTTTCATCTTGCAAATCTAATTTTCGTTTAATCTTAGTACATGTACTATAATATTATTCGAAAATATCAACATATACTTTTATACTAATTATTAAATGTGCTACATATTATGTGTGTTTTACAAACCATCTACTCTATTAAATATCAAGCTATACCTTAAAAAGTTGTATCTATCTTAATATGCAAACTGTTTTGTGGACAAAAAAAAAAAAAATACTCAAAACGCAAATCAAGTTTAATTTTAGAAAATTTTTAAAACTTTGATCTACCAACAGGTAAAAGTAACTGGTACTTAAGTGCACCATGCACACCATAACAATAATAGTACTGTATATAGCTGACGATGTTGTATACAGGTAGATGCAGGTGTCATAAGTATTCATTATAATAATTGTGTTAACTCAAGGTCATTGTATACAGGCCAGGACTGATATTGCTTGCTACTTACCGGTAGTAGCTAACTCGTGGCTTAAATTTTGCTTTAACGATTTTCGGAAATAACAGAATATGATTTCGGTTGTTTGCTCGTGCTTTTATAAGAACCCTGTGACATTCTTTTTCTGCAATATTTATCTTCATTTTTTTAAAAAAATTTGGCAACTAAAGCAAAATGTCCTGGAACTGTATTTTAAATCATTGATAACAGTAGCATACGAAATATATACGACAGTTGAGAGTTATTGGAGATTGATTTCAATATGTTTTTTTTTAGATTTAACATCAAAATACCGCTTGTAATTTTTTTCATCTAGGAGGTGCAAATATCACAATTCTATTTCAATAATACTTTATAGATTTACATTGAATGTAAATAGATAATTTTGAAAATTAAAATACTGTATTATGTTTCTGTAAATTCTAACGTATTTACCGCGTTAAATAATTGGTAAAATCTTGTTTTGAAAATATTTGAAATTTATTTTTCTTTAAGAAAAAAAAAAAAAAAAAAGACTATAGCAAATAACATTCAACTTCAATTTATTACGAATAAATTACATTTTTTAAATAACAATAACGGTATTAATTTTATAGATTTAATAATTTGATATAAATTATATATTTGTACACAAACAAATGTCAACGAATAATTGTTGTGAAGAAAATGATTTGTTTGATATCTGATTCTTTGTTTCGAAGAACAAACGAGGAATTTTTGAAATTGTTGAAATATGAGATGATCTGAAAATGCTAATTTCGGCTTAATATCAGTCGATATTTGGTGAAATGAGCAAAATGAGATTGATGCGCTAAAGAATTGATTGATGAGGTGACTAATTCTCCATCTAATATCCTCCTCCATAACCGCCACCGCCATAGCCGCCTAAACAATAATTGCCAAATTAATTAATGCCGTACCTAGTAATTAAGAGTGAATTGATTAGTTATTACCCTTGCCACCGTATCCTCCGGCACCTCCGTATCCACCACCGCCGTATCCGCCACCTCCGTATCCTCCACCTCCGTATCCACCACCTCCGTATCCGCCACCTCCGTATCCGCCACCTCCGTATCCACCACCGCCATAACCACCTGAAAGTCGTTTTTGCTAGTAAATAAATGTCATTTTTGGACCAGCATGTATTAACTTTTACCTTTGCCGCCATATCCACCACCGTATCCACCGGAACCTCCATATCCGCTGCCTCCGTAACCGCCGCCATAGCCAGCTCCTCCGTATCCTCCGGAACCACCGTATCCACCGGAACCACCGTATCCTCCGGAACCACCGTATCCTCCGGAACCACCGTAGCCACCACCGCCATAACCTCCTTTAATTTAATTTTTGTTATTTGCTGTTTGTCAAATACAGTAATGTCAAATATTAGTTAGTATATTACCTTTACCACCGTATCCACCGTCTCCGTACCCACCGCCGCCGTAACCACCGCCTCCGTAACCACCGGCACCGCCGTAACCACCGCCTCCGTATCCACCGGAACCGCCATAACCACCCCCTCCATAACCACCTGAAATGATAGAAATTATTAATTTAGTTTATATTGAGGAACCATTGTTATCATTTGTTTGCCTTTACCACCGCCGTAACCACCGCCATAACCGGCACCGCCGTATCCGCCGCCGCCATATCCTCCACCGCCGTATCCGCTACCGCCATATCCGCCACCGCCGTATCCGCCACCTCCATAACCACCTAAAAAGCGATTTGTTTTAATAACATACTGTAATATTAAAGCTTCGTAAGCTATACAGTATATGGTCGTGATTTTTTTTACCTTTACCACCTCCATATCCACCACCTCCGTATCCACCGTCTCCGTATCCTCCACCGCCATAACCACCACCTCCGTAGCCACCTAAAGTGGTTTTTTTAAAAAACAAATTAGAACTTTATAAGCATTTATATATTGGATTTCTTAATAAAGTCGACAGTGTTTTACCTTTACCACCTCCGTATCCTCCACCTCCGTAGCCGCCGCCGCCGTAACCACCTCCGCCGTAACCGCCACCGCCGTAGCCACCATATCCGCCACCTCCGTAGCCACCTAAAACAGAATTTTTAAACATATTAAAGCTTTGAAAGCATCAAAATTATTATATTTATAGTGAGTTCATAGTAGCAATAATTGTTTTCAACATTGTTATTCTTTGTGTAGGCTATTGGTTAATATGCTTTCAGGGGTTGGTTTTTTTAAATAATTTTATAGTTTTCGAAAACTTTTTAATAAAGTTGACTAATATGCCAATAAACATTACATTAAACAGTACTATTTTCAATATCAAAAAATGCTGATTAGACATAGTAGGCTATTACTGTAATATTAATCGTAACTTTTTTGATACAATTGCCAAGAAAGTCGCAATTGTCCCTATTTGAATTTATTTTATAAATTTAATTCATAATGATACCGAAAATTTTATAATCATGAAAATTGTTAAAATTATCACAATTATTTTAAAATGTTTAAACTTTGAATGTAAAGGCAATCAGTTTTTCTATTCTACTTATAAAATGGTGATCTTACCATATCCGCCGCCTCCGTATCCACCGTAACCACCGCCACCGTAACTCTTGACTTTGTTGTCTCCACCGTAACTATCCACGAAAGCGATGCAGACCACACTCATAAGAGTGCACGTGGTCAAAAACTATCGAATAATCAAATTGATAAGAAATTATTGCTATAAAATTATTATACTGTAGAATTTTGTTGTTTTTACCAAACGAGCCATGTTGAATTTCTTTGGAAAACCTTGTATCAGCTGATGTGACTCAAAACTTGATATAAGAAATGATCTGAGAAGGAATATTTTTGGGACTTGGTGAATTGGTAGCCGAAGTGTTGTTGTGTTTGTCCATTTCATTTGCAGCTTATATACTGTGTTTTGGTTCCAGACGGCTCCACCTATTTTGCGTTTTTACACTCGATCACCAGTTACATTTCTCCTCCCTTTTTTCTTTTTCTTTTTGTTTTCTTTTATTTGTCTCTCTTTTTCTTTCACCTGATTATTTGATCGTTTTCTCATCTTGAACCGGTGTCCCACCCTCATTAACTAGAAGAAAGAGAAAGATGAGGAAAGAAGAAAAAAAAAAAAGAAAAGTGAACTAAATAGACTAACGGTTTGACGACACATTCACCTAACTACACGCTCAATTCACCGCTTTTTTTTATGAGCCCAACGGGGGAATTAGTAAACAAAAAAATTATAAGGGGGAACGTTTAGTTACCGAATGAACTAATTTTCGTATGATTTTGTTTCAGCCACCTTCTCAATATGATTTTTTTTTGTTATTGTTTTTTGCATGATTCTTGCACTTGATAACACGTGCTGATAATGCTATCTGCATGTCAAAGTAGCTTCTTGTTTTTTTTTTCATAAAAAAAAATAATTTACAGTTAAAAGTTTAAAAGATTTTTTTTACTAATTTATAATATTTTTGAACTTATTTTAATTTTTGTAATTACAATATTTTTACTTTGGACGTGAAGATTTAACGGTATTTAATCTAAATCAAAGTTATTATGTAACAATAGCTTAAAATAAGTTTCAAATTTTAATTAGAAAAATCAAACTAAAAATATACAGGCTTACAGTGTTATGTATTATTTTTATTTATTTATTATTTTTTTTTAAAGAAGCTATTGTTACATACGTAATTTGTAAAAGCCATTGGTGGATGTGTTAAAAATATAAAAAATAATTATTCGAGTAAAGTTGACGTACGGGACAGTTTTTGATTTGGAACCCCAATTCAATTCAATTTTTTTTTTTTTTTGTTAATTTTGTTAATTTTGTTCAATTGCAGCAAATTTTGGTGCAGTTACTGTAATTATAAAAAACGGGAATATAAAAAATGTATTTTTAAAACATTGACAACACTTTTGTATGTTAAATAAGTTGGTAGACTTTTTGCCCAAAATTTGCTCGATTGTGTTAACCTTGTAATATCGTTCAGGTAAGCTTACCATAAAGTTTTTATACTGCATTTCTCTTCCGACACGCGTGCCATAAAGTCGCCATAGGGGTATTAGGCAGTTTATAAAATTGCAACGTAGTGAATACTGTACTTGTATAATTATATAGAAAATACCGTTATCGTAGCTCATAGTAAAATAGAAACCACAAATTTAAATTACATAATACTATTACATTTTATTAAAAAAAATATTCCGATATAATAATAATTAATAAGTAACTAAAATATTTTTAAACTACAATAATACGTATTATCAGCTTCGTTTCCAATTGAGGTGATCTAGATGCAAAATTAGATATCATTCAAATGACCTCTAATATTTATAATTAATTTTAAGATAATTGATATCTTCTTTTCCTTCTATAAACCTTCATAATTATCTAGAACCTTCCTAATGTGGTCATTTTTCCTTTCGTTGACACGATACTTGAAAGTTAAATTTTAATTTTGTCAATTATTAATTCAATTGACACAAATAGACTGTTTTTACCATAAAAGCAACTTAACAAATATTTACAATTAGTTTTTTCAATAAAACGCGGTTTCGCTTTATTATTTTGTCGGACATTTTTAATAATTAGTTTTACTTTACATTGATTTTATTTTGTGGCACCTTGTGACTAAATTTTTTTTTTTTGGCTACAATCAAAATAAATCACGAAATTTTGAAATCAGATGGCAAAGAAATTTGGATCAAACTCGTGACTTGAGCCTTTACTTTTTGTTTTGTACTTATTTGAGAGATTATTCGTACATTGTCCGAAATTGACGACACTAATTCTGTTTAATGTTTGTTAAGGTACGGTATAAGTTTAAGCTCTTTTATGCTCGACTCACACAGAGATTCACATTAAATTCTTGTTTTCTATAGGTAGAGAAGAAACCATATAAGTGATTGATTACACTACTGTATTTTGTTTACTCTTAGTTATCACTTGAGGTTGCATTATTTATAGGACGAATTTACTTATGGACTAATTTGCCATAAAAGCAAGGTTAGGGCATAATACAGTATGCCAACTTCAACAAATGCTTATAGGAGTTTTATGAGGCAGTGGGTTAAAAAAATACACTTTAAAATAATATTACATGTATTTTGTAGTATTTGCATAAAATGCATATCATTATTATTTTTTTAAAAAAAATATATGTTTACAAATACGAGTATAATTAATTATTACTTTTACGGAATAAAATATAAAATCAGTTTAAAAATTATAGTTTATCAAATTTAAATTATTACTAGTAGTTTGGTATCGATAAGATAGGTTAATAACCAATCAATTAAAATCACGAAATGATAGTGGTCGTTATTGGAGCAACTTCATTAATATACCATTTAATAAAAAGTAAAATCTCATTTTTTTTTTTTTAATTTTTACAAGGCGAAAAAAAAATTGTACCGGTACGTGTCAAAAACCTTTTCCATCTTATTTTTATAGCTCTTATCATTAATCTCATTTTTAACTGTGGTCAAACTAGACCATCAATAAAACTCGCCTCCCGCCATCATTTTCATCAATTTTTTTTTCTCCTTCTCTTTTTAAGACGAAACGGTTTCGAGAAAAAAAGCGGAAGTGGCTTTGGAAGTGCGTGTTTGGAGTGGGGGGTGGAGGATGCGGGGAGGGGTGGAGCGAGGAAATGAAGGCAGTGGGTTCCTGGAGGGGGTGGATTAGATCGGGCTATTACCCTCGACGACGTTATGTTATGAAAACAGTGCGGCTGGTGCATGACAGACTGACCACACCCCTGTCACCCTTAAACTGGAGAAATAATCATTCGCAATAATAACAAAAATATTATATATACGTAAATAAAGCAGTGATGCACGAATAAACACGATAAAAAATTTGTTGAAAAATTAAAATATAAATATAAAAAATAGGGAGGGAGGGAAAAAAACGTTTTAAGATTTTTTATCCTGTGAGGAAGTGATTTTTGCCGTTTTTCGTGGTAAATATTCTTCTAATTTTATAGTACAGTATTTATTTATTTTTAAGTAGGTACATGAAAAACAAATATTTTCACATAATATGTTTTATGGAATATTGTACGTTAAAATATTTAAATTGCGCTAATTTTAATTATAAAAAATCAATTAAACTTGCAGTATTTTGAAAATGTATTGTAAGATTTTTTTTTATTCTATCATTTGGTTATATCATTAAAATAAATAAGTCTACCGTAAATATTAATTTTTTTTTATTAAAAAAAAAAACCTTTTTAAGTGTGCTAAGAATTCGGGGTGAAGAAATGGCTCACATAAACGACAAAAAAAATGCCAAACATTAAAAAAAACATTGTTTTTTTCATTTAAAAAATTTCAAATACTGTAGGCCTACTGATAAAAAAAAACGTACAAAGTTAATTTAAAAAATGCAATAAAAAAAAAAAAAACTGTCATAAATTAACTGAAAAGCGAATAAAAATGTAGGATCATTTCAAATTAAGAAAATGCAACAAAAATTTGAAAAATATAACTAAAAATTGACCATAAATTAAAAGTAAAAAATATAAGTACTTGTGTATAAATCTCAAGTATTTTGTGTGCAATGAAGCACCCTGATATTTAAAAAAAACAATATGCAAGTTTGTAGGGAATAAACGGAATTAGATAAAAGGAGGAAAAATTAGGACTTATATATTTTTTATACTATTAAAAAACAACAAGAAAAATGGCAAAGAATTTTCCACTTTACCGTTGGTTGCGTTACGTTTCGCTACTGCCTTACATTCAATTGAATCTGGTGTTTTATCGTCGTTTCATTTAGTTAATTCATGTGCGTGAAATTAATCTCAATTAAACGCATCAATTTTTTGCTGTTTTTTTTTTTTTTTAAATGTTGGAATTTCATTTTTATTTTATTTTTTTGCTGTTGAGTCGATTGCGATAAATGGAAATCGATTAGATGTGACGATTTGTATTCAGAATTTCTAGTCACGGTTGATAATTACTTTTTTATGGCTTACCAGAACCATAAATAATTTTCTCGCTTCTTTACCTATTTAAAAATCAATTTACTCTAAACTATATTAAAACTTTATTATAAAAGAAAAATAATATATTATTTGGTTGATATGTTCATCTGATAACGAAAATGTAGATTTACGACAGGTAACAATGCTGCAAATTAACCTATTTAATTAAATATATTTCAATCATAAGGAAAATCATAAACTTGACAACATTTTTATTTTACCCCAAGTTGTTTTCCTTTTCTTTCAACTTTTAATAATTGAGGTAGTTAAATCCTAACTTTTAGTGCGGACCCAACCCCTACAGTAAGGTTCTTACGTTAACCTAAATCATTTCAATTAACGGCCCGTTTCTTAACTACTGCGAATAAAAATTTATTTATTTATTCCACTTCCTCTTCTAAAATTACTGCTCACTGTGTGTGTTCGTCTCTGTATAGCCACGAAATGGCGTCATCAAAGAAATGATACCGCTATCACTTGATGACGTCATTTAGGTGTTAAAAAAAAAAAAACTGATCGTATTTTTCAACGACAAAAGTCTTGAAATTAAGTGGGTAACTAATAATAATATTGTAATAAGTAGGCTACCTAGCGATCACCGATTCCCAAAATCCACAATTTAAGAAAGATGTTTAAGTATAGTTTTCTTAATCCAATAATACCGGTATAATTTTTTTAAAAAATAAATTAGCAATGAATTAACAAAAAATGTCAATTGGCTATCACAATTATTGCTTGTCACAATTTGTAAATAATTAAATTATGATAATTTTAAAAGTAAATAAAAAATTATTATATTTGCAGAAATTATTATTAATGTAATTCTAAAACATTTCATTTTGAAGAAAAGAAAAATATTTTATGTAATTTCAAAAATAGTTTACAAGAAATTTATCAATTTTAAATAGGCCTATGTGTTTTAATTTTGCCATAACATCAATAATTAATGTTATACAAAAAATTCTTTAAATTTATTACTTTCTAATTGCTAACAATCAAATTCAAACTTAAATTAAGTTGTTAAATTAAAATAAATCGTTTTGTGCGTTGCTTTTTTAAACATTTTTATTGCTTAATTAATGTAAATTTTTAATTTTTGTTTATTTTTTGCAAATGATTATAATTTCAGTGTGTGTGGTAATACTTTTAAATTTTAACGGTCTTTTTATCATGCACCGAGATCGCCAAAAATTAAAATTTAAATAAATAAGTCAATAAATTAAATACAAAACTAAGTGTAGACCATACTTGTTGGTTTAGTATTTTTATGTAGACCTCGTTAAAAATACAGTACAAGAAATAACTAATTATTTCTCTTCATAAATATAAAACGAAATATTAGCTGGAAAGTTAATTAATATTTAAATTTTAAAATGAGACTAATGGAAACGATTTGTTTATATGTCTATGTTTGATTTATAATTTTTTTTTTTTTACATAAAATGAGTTAGAAATTGCCATCAGACATAGCGGTTTTTTTTTTTAGAAGAAATTAAACGTGTGTAAAAACTGAAAGAAAAAACCGACTCACGCGCTATTAAAATTGTTTTGATTCCTTTTTTCCCGTTTTTTGCTGCAAAATTCATAATTTAGGTAGGTGTGTTGTTCTATATTTTAACTAAAAATAGCAAGTTAAATAATAACATTAAAAATAACGATGCGCTTTTTCATAAAAAAAAAAAAAATAAAAAAGTTTAAAGCGCAGGTGCAGAGCAACAAACAGGAAATTTCTCACAGCAAATTAATTAACGTTCATTTTAAATTAAAGAGAAAAACTCGTAAGAGACCATTTTTTACACTTATAAATACTATTTGCATACATTATTTTCATTAATATAATTCCGACAGTAGAAGTTAATAATCCGCAATTTTTTTTTCTTTATTTTTAATATCTGTACCTATTTTTACTAAGATTTTAAATTAATTATTTTTGTATACTATAACGTGTTATATAATTTTACTACCGGTACATGACTTGCCGCCTCGGATGTAATGTACATTCGGATATAGTGCATATCTCTTAAAGTCCACTACTGTATAACCGAGCTCTATTGCATTTTTATTATGAACGACTTTTTTGTTACAATTATATTTATTCTAACAATAGTTTTTGTTATAATTTGTACTGTACATATAATATATTTTACAAAAATTAAGCTAATTTTCTTTATAAAGTTGAGTTTAGTTTGATTTAACTTTCAAAACTTGAATGTTAAAAGTAGTTACAGAAACTTAAATTAGAGCAACAATGGAGTTTAATCCGTGCCACAGTGCCACCACCCTAATTTCGTTTTTTTTTAAAAAAATAAAAAATAAAATGAAGGGATTAATTTAAGTCTATGTCTAGCAAGTTCCTTTAATGAAATTTTAAGCTACCGTAAAAGGTCAACATCTTAGTACATATCTACATTATTCCAATACAAAAAACTAGCATAATCTGCCTATAAACTTTGATGAAATCTCGAGTTTATTTTTTTAAGTGCCAGGCCGAATTAACATTTTTCCACCGGTTTTTTTTTTTTAAGTAACCACCAAGAAATTTATCCGGTGCTATAATAATTTTTGATTTCCTAAATATTTTTAATGTATTTAAATGCTACCTGAAGGAGTATCAAAATAACATAATTTCAATCTCTCCGCCCAACGTCGACTCGTTTTCTCTCTATCAACTTGGTTTTATGGATATTCAGCACGCTTATTAGAACGTGCCGCGGATATTTAGCACCAGGAAGATCAAGCGCGTTGTATTCTTTTTTTTTTTTTTTTTAAGTAATTGAGGTGCTGACAGTGCATAAATTCAATACACTCAGCATAAAGGTTGAGGTCTTGTACGCCAATTTCTAAATATAGTTGTTATGTAGATGATGATTTTGCTAAATACAATCAGAGCAAATCATTGATATCGAACTCATCAATTCAAAACATTTTCTTCTTAATAAACAACTGAATAATTTGCCTTGATAATTCTTCATGTAAATAATTTTGCTAAAATGTTATTTGGTTAGCTTAGTCGAGCGGATAAAACTTACTTTTTTATAAAAAAAAAAAAAAAAAATTGGAGTGCATAATAATATTAAGAAGTTGATTTTTAGGCTAATTTAAAGTAAGTTATTGAGATGTCTAAAACTGCGTTTCTCAACTTTAATTTAAAAAAAAAAACTATCTCCCCAGTGAAATTTGCTACCGAGATGTAGCAAATGTTACCAAGAGATCCCAGGTTTTACAAACAAACTTTTTTCGATTAAATATGGACAATTTTAGAGATAACACTGGACAAATCAATTTCTCTAAGTAAATTACATTCAATGTATTTAGGCGCGAGGCCCCTGGCATTTGCAACTTCTGCTACATCATGGCTAATCGGATACAGGTCAGAAACACTAAACAGGAGAGAAACACCAACAAAAAAACGTTCTGCAGGTGCCTTATTTTAAGAAAAATAGAAAAAAATAAAGAATCAATGGTGCGAATTTACAACCAACAAGGTCCAAATGAATTTGCACTAGTTGTCATTTTGAGTTTGAAAGAATATGAGTCAAGAAATGCTACTGCTATTACTTGAATTTGGATAAAATTTGCATCTTTTTTGCAAAATTTGAAAAAAAAATCATTAAAAATAACAATAAAAACACAAATAATTGAAAAAGAGATTAAAAATTCTTCTAAAAAACAACAAAAACTGCAAAAAAAGATGTAATTGTAAAAACTATTTTAAAAAGAAGAATTACTGTACCGGTAATAATAAGTAGATTAACACAAAGCTAGACAACAAAAGAAAGTCAAGTAAATATGTGAGTTTTTTTTATCTCGCACTTAAAAAAAAAACGCTGTCCTTCTTATTACTACGATGAAATTAACCAAAACGCCCTTCCTCATATTTTTTATCATTATAAAACATTACACTCATAGAGTATTTAATCCATTTATTAATTTTAATTTTTTTCCTAAGTCGATTTAAACACAATACGCGTATAATACTGTAGCTGAATATAGCTCGTGCACTTATTACGAACAAATTATGTTAATTTATTATACAGCAAAGACTCGTACAACAAATAAAGAATGAAAAACAAAGCAACTATACCAAAACACTGTGGATTAATTATTGTTTCCCACGGAAAAAAATTTTTAATATGGTTTTCCCGATTATTATATTAATGTGGCAGAATAAAAGTTGCATTACAATGTCGTTGACAGTGTCATATTGTGATGGAGGCGAAACCTAATTTACACCTCGTAAAAACCCGTATTTCTACGTGCAATGACATTACGCAGCAAACTTTAAGTGCACAACAACAATTTCAATATTATAATATGCAAATATTTTACGGAGCGTTGGTTAAGTTGATTACGAAAGTTCGTTAACTCAATACCTAACCAAAACAATAATCAAAGAAACGAATACACTGTCAATAATAATGCTCGCAAAAACCGCATATTTGGTTTTACATCCGTCAAGCAATTGAATTAAATCTTTTGTACAGTATGCAGTGATTATAATGGAAATACAGTATTATAACTAGTATTGACACATGAGATAAATACTCTTAAACAGGTCAAAGAATTGATAATTGTGTTGATATAAATTAATTGATTAAGTTATATTTTCAAAATGCTTAGTTAATTTATTGAAGGAGATCTCCCGCACATAAATCGGTCACGATTTTGTTAATATTTAATAAAGAGATAGGTATATAAAGTACTCTTACTTTTTATTAATGCACAAAGTAAATAATTATAGCCAAAATGAACATTTTTATAAGTGTGATCGTCATTTTATCTACGAGTCAGGTAAAATATTGATACAGTATAATATTACACAGTAGGGCGTTTTTTCAAAATGTTTTTGAAAATGGTTACAAAAATAAAATCATTTGCCACAGTGTTAAGCAAATATTTTTCCTATACTATGAAGCACTATGCAATTAGAAATGGCATTCTATTTAATTAGAAATACAGTAGTTTTGATAAACCATATTGTAAGCTTAATAGTAAAATTGTAAATTGTTGTTTATTTTTTCCGAAATAATAATTAACAAATATACATTCATTTTGTTATACTAAAGAAAGAGTGTAGGCCTATAATTAAAAAATATATATTTATATACCGGGTATATGTACCGGGTGTACACAAATGAATGCCCTAATTTCATGGCGCAAAATTTTATTTAATAAATGTAATAAATTAATTCTGTCAACTCACAGGTACACCCGGTATATTTAGGGTAAATAATTTTGTAGACTAAAAAGAATTCGGTTAGTATGAAACTTGCACAGATAATCTAAATTTTTAATAAATAGGCGTAGATATGATTGAAAAAGTACTTGCAATAATCTGAAATCATTAACAAAGTACATGTACATATCTGTGGAAGTATTAAGATTATTTAAATCTTGTATTATCAACGGTTATTAAATTACAGTAGGGGGGGGGGGGGGAGAGTAAT